>JACXGI010006059.1:0-29829 GCA_016801175.1 Esox masquinongy | reverse complement strand
ATCTGGGTCAGTTACGTCCAGAGCACCCCATGATCCACTGTCAGTGAACAATGAACTAAAAACTCAAGTCAGGATTCTACATTCAACCCTCATTCAGAATATGGGGTTCTTGCTGACATCATAACCACATAAGCATCGGTCCTCAGTCTGATTCCAGTTTATCTTGTGAACTCTTTTAGTCATGGTCATGCTAAACAACCATCCAGGGAGTTGACTAAACACACAGACGAAGAAGCCTTATTAAAAACACTTTTTCCAATTGCTGTCGATTTACAGCTTACCTGTATGCAGGTATGAATCTTTCCTTTTAGCTGTTTAGTTTCGGATTAGATCTGCAGAATGTTTGGTAATAGCAGCTGGATGTGACAATCAACGTAACGTAGCCTTGTTCTTCCGAATCAATACGGGTTGATTGAACTGCCATAGCTGTGGTACGGAGTGCCTCTGTTATTTCCATGATGTAAGAGGACATGTGTTGTGGCGTGTCCAGGACTAATCGAATGTACTGTGCATTTCATGTGTGTCCCGTCTTTTTCCAGAAGCCTAATGTAAGTGTTCCCGGCGGCCCTCCGCTCTTACCCGGCGCCCCTGGCGGTCCAATACCACCCCCACCCATGCAGGCCGGTATGCCCCCACCCCCTCCAGCCCCTGGCAGCATGCCTCCGCCACCACCGCCTCCACCCGGTGGACCCCCGCCTCCCCCAGGCATGGCTTCCTTCGGCCCGCCGCCTCCCCCTGGAGCTCCCATGGGACTTGGGCTGAAGAAGAAGAACATCCCTCAGCCCTCCAACCCGCTCAAGTCGTTCAACTGGGCCAAGCTGGCTGAGGTCAGTGAGTGCCGCCTAGTCGGACTGTAAAAGACGACGTTCAAAATGAAACCCTATGACTGTAAGGTGCACTGCTTACAAACGGATTCCCCTAAATCCCGTTCAAAAGTAATTTACTTGATAGCAAATCCGCTGTAATTTGAGGCTAATCCGGTAAAATAGTTTTGTCCTCTTTACAGAGGTAGTGTTTTGTTGCTGTAACAGTCAGGGAGGAAAAATACTGTGCATGTGACTACCCATGGAAATAAGGCATAAGTAATTCTCTTTGACACACTGCTTAATCTTTTGCGTTGTTTGACCATGACATGAAATCAATATGCTAAACAAGCTCTAGGCATGTTTTTATGTTGTTGTAACTTAGTTACAGGGATTGATGTCTGTCGTTGTGGCTGTTGTCTCAGCTTTTGCAGTTTTAGTTACGAACGGGTGCTTGTTTTGTTGCAGAATAAGCTGGAGGGCACTGTGTGGACGGACGTTGACGACATCAAGGTCTTCAAAGTCCTGGACCTGGAAGACATTGAGAAGACCTTCTCTGCATACCAGAGACAGCAGGTACCATTAAACAAGCACAACATAGTAACAGCATATTAGGAAAAAGGCATTTCAGGACAGCTATTCGTCCTTAAGGTTAGGACACAAGACCCCAAGATCCCTTCTTGACAATTTGCATGTAACTTGTCGGAGCGTTTCCATGGCCACCGACCATGCCGTTCCAACAAACACTGCTAGCTAGTGATAAACATATGCATGCCATTGCACTCTGTAACTGAATCCTTCCAGCAGCACTTCTCAACACGTTGACTGGAACTGGCTCAGACGGATATCAGGCCCATACAGGGCTTTATTTTTTTATAGCTTGGTCTCAGATCGGTTTGTGCGGTCTTGCCAACTCCTATAGTGACAACGACTATAAGGCATTGCGATACCACACGAACAGATCCGGGACTAGGCTAGCTTTTTTTTGGGTCAGTTCAAATGAATCATGACTGTTACTGGGAACCAGACAGAAGGAATGTTTGGAACCAGAAGTTGTACCATGCTGAGAACACAGTCCTTGGATAGTTTTCTAGTGTTGCCTGAGAAGTGTCTACTGTAGTTCAACTGAAATCCTACAGATATCATGTATCGCGTAACTTTTCCCATAACCTACCTAACATGATTGTGCTTTGGAAAAATTTGACTACGTTCTTATTCCCATTAGTAACTAATGTTACAATCTAAGTTGGGTCAAATTTAATTCTATTTGTTGCATAAGGAATGTAGATGTTTTGAGCCGCGCTGTTGAAACCATGCTGTTTTATCATGTGTCTAATTGCATCTTTGAATCACTCTGCTGCTCATGATTCAGCTTTTCCTTTAATGCACCAGCCCACTGATCTGCTGAATGGCCAATTATTTGCTAAAATTCACCATACATAGCCTCATTCCAGCTTGTTCTAATTAATAACCATTGCTGAATCTTCCTTGCTTCCTACATGTCTGCCTGTTTAGGACTTCTTAACAATGAACAATAACAAGGTGAGTGACCCCTTAAACGTCTGACCCCTCTGTGAGCTTTAGCCCTCTCTGCCTCTGTGAAGTGTCTGTCTTAATGCTCGTTACCGTCTTACAACTCTTTCTGTGCGTGTCCTTGGTTTTCTATACTTGTTAGGACCACAAATACTGACATGTACACTTTCACAAGAAAATGTTAGTTGGTGGGGAAATTTTGTCAGTCTGTTAGGGTTAACCTTAGGTGTTTGGGACTAGGGTGAAATGTGTGGGTGGGTGAGTGGGTGAAATACTTGTGAATCTGGTGTGTGGATTAATTCTTTCAATGACGGCTTACCGCCAGATTATGTCTTTTTGGAATATACTTCTAAACACACCACCACATTGTTTGAATGAACTATTTCACTTTTAGTGGTTACCATTTCAAGATGTTTCTTAGCACAATTAGCCAAATTGGTTTTGTGGCGCACATTCAATTCTGCAAGCAGCTGGAGTCTTGCAACTTTAAAAAGTGCCAGATATCCGTTCTCCAAAAACAAAATGATCCTGTATTCTTGGACGATGCCCCCTAAATAAAAACAATAATTTGGTCCCCAAACACAGCATTTCAAACAGCCTGTTTCCCAGCTGTCATACATTTGGATAAAATACTGACCCTACCAAAAGAAAAAAAAATTTGTTGCGTGCGTGCGTGCGTTTTGCTGTCTGTTTTGTGGACTGGTTTCTATGCACCATTGTAATGATCAAGGTATTATAAGATAGCAGGTGGTGCGGGCGAAGAAGCCTTATTAAAAACACTTGTTCCCATTGCTGTTGATTAACAGCTTCCTTGTATGATTCGGCTCCAGGCCGCCACTTAGCATAGCCTTTGGGCACCGATTCCTGAATCACACTCAGTAGGAACATGTGGTGGTGGTGGTGGTGGTGGTGGTGGTGGTGGGGGGGGTTGGACAGACTGAGGCAGGGAAGGTATGCTTGGACTTGTACAATCAGATACTCTCCTTGTTGTTTTCCCTATATCAACATGACCGTGGTATACTGGGTGTGTCACTTCCTTGCCAGAGAGAGTATCTAGAAGGTCATGGGGTCACAAGCATTTGCTGTGTTCAGCAAATACTGCATCCAGTAGTCCTTAAGTAGGATGAATGATTTACAATTGGGTGTTGCAGTAAAGCTGTCTAAAACTAACCCGATGTTAGGAGTATCATTTAAGGGCATGTACAGCAGTACAACAATAATAAATTACGTTCAGCACACAGGCCTTCATCCAAAATTGCATTAGTATGATAAATTAGTCAGTATAGTTTGTTTATGTGAACCAAATGTACAGCTGTTTGATTGTGTCCACTGGGTATTACTGTTGATTTACAAATTCCTCCACCTCCCTCCCAAATGGTTTTCTTCCAGAAAGAGTCCGAGGATGACTCGCTGACTTCCAAGAAGGTCAAGGAGTTGTCCGTCATCGACGGTCGCAGAGCCCAGAACTGTAACATCCTCCTCTCTCGGTTAGTGTTTGAACTTTGTACTCATAGCAGAAGCATGTACTACTTTTATTAGTGGGGATCACTTAAAGATGCAGTGTTGCGATTAACGTAATCATTTTGTAAATCTTTTTTATGCTGGATGTGTAATTTATGCATAATCTAGTAGAATCACGATTATACCTCAGCCGTTACAGTTTGAAAGCGAGTGGTTTTAATGACATGGGGCAAAAATCGGCACATACAGTACCCAATTTTCAGCCAAAGATCGCAGAATGCGTCTTTAATGTGATTGTATCAATCTAATGGGTGCTTGAAATAGCTGTTCACAAACACACACACATCCTTAAATTTGTACTTTACATAGCCAAGTTACATTAAATGCTGATTTAATCTATCGTGTGCTTTTCTATATTTACATTAAAGTCTAGTTGAAGGATCATTTGTCAAATTTGACAATGTGTTTAAACATTAGGTGCAGCCAAGAATGATATGTATTTTGTAACAGCCAGGAACCACATTTTTCTGTTTAATTACTGTCCTCCCTGGTCTCTATGGCAGCAACCAAAAACATAACGGCCTGTGTCCTTTCTACAAAGTAGGTTTCATGTAGCTATCATTAACAGTGGCGAATGAAACTTAAAAGTTCAAGGGGTTGAGCAATTTACATTGCTTTTTGGTATTTAAAGTCTCATTCAATATTTGTGGTTACGAATGGTGGTTAATTCCTTCTCTGCCAACGTGCAGACCTGAAGATATTTTCTTGGCAATTAAACATTAACACTCCAAGCCAACACTTTAAATAAGGCGTGCATGTATTTAATCATATTGACATGACTGGACTATAATTTCTCTGTCATTTATGTGTGCCTAAATCAGGTATTCTGACTATGAAATCTCCAGTGCCCTGTCAGAAAGCACAGTTGTCAGCTATGGTAGGCTGGACTTCAGGGCAAGCTTCTTCAGAGGTTGTGTGTTTGTCTGTCTGTCTGTGTGTGGCTGCCCTGGGTTTCGGCCCAAGTCTTTTAGAGCCGTGTGCTCATGGGTTTTCCTGGCAGATGATTTATGTGTGCCAGTGGAGCTTTTCAAAGAGCAGAACCACTGGGCTCCTTACTCCGGCTGTCTCCCACCTGCTCTCTCTGACCGGCCAGGTGCTTGTTGCTGGGGCTTTGTGTTTCTGCAGCTGCTGAATGTATAGCACTAGTTATTGGTTGCTGAACCTTATTCGAACTGAAACTGGCTGACTTTCTGAGTTACTTTATGAGGTGGCGTATATAGAAGAGTACATGACATGAATGCGCTGTAGATTACTTTAAAAACAAACAATTAACACGTAATTAACAATGTATGAATATGATACAATGTCCTCCGTAAACTGCCGTCCTATCCTGGTGATTCCGATGTGATCCACAGTAATTCCGTTGAACGGCAGATAGTGTAGGGGTGAGAGAGTTGGGCCGGTAACTGAAAAATCCCAACACTGAAAGAG
The DNA here is from genome assembly GCA_016801175.1 of Esox masquinongy. Lineage (NCBI taxonomy): Eukaryota > Metazoa > Chordata > Actinopteri > Esociformes > Esocidae > Esox > Esox masquinongy. Next base: position 24,541 of record JACXGI010006059.1, on the reverse strand, counting down.
TGAAACATGTCATAATGCCTTAGAGCAAGGCACTTTATCCTAATTGCTCCTGTTTTGTCGCTCCTGTGTGTTTCCTCTGTGGTGATCCTTCTGTTGTTGTGTTCCAGGCTGAAGCTGTCCAATGAGGAGATCAAGAGGGCCATCTTGACTATGGATGAACAGGAGGATCTGCCCAAAGACATGCTAGAGCAGGTGGGCCTTCCTCTCAATGATACAACATGGAGTCTTCCACTTACCTATACTGCACGTAACTTTCCGCTCTCTACTCATCAAGCGGCTCAGCGGGTTTACGCCTTATAGCAGGTCCCAGCTCACATATTATCTAACCCTCTAAAGCTGTTTGCAGATCTGAAGGGTCTGGATAGATTAATGTAATGGAGTGGTGGAGCTACCATCATAAAAGCTTTCACCTCACAGATCTCTTAGATTGTGATCACTCGCCTCAAGGGAACAGATCAGTGTTGATATCTTTTTGCCTGGGTAACTTGTTTACAGCAAATAGGACGAATGTTTCAGAATATTGAAAATACGGTCACCTCGAAATATTCTGGCACCCTTGATAAAGATTACGAAACATATATAAAATAACACCGGTAATGAGCTATGTTGTAATTTTCCAACACTAGAGTATATTTGTACATTATTATCAACCAAATTACATATTTCTCATATATTTCTAAGTATTCTTCAGTGTGTACTTTTGGGCTGCCCTCTTCAATTCAAACCACAGGTTTTCAGTTGGATTTGTGCTTGGCATCATTGTCTTGCTGGAAGATTCACTTGCGGCCATGATTCAGTCTCCTGGCAGAAGCAAACCGTTTTCTGGCTAAAATGTCCCGGTGCTAGGAGCTCATTATACTGTTGACCCTATCACGTAACCAGTGGAAGCAAGTTGGCCTCATAACATCAAAGATACACCACCATATTTTATAATGGCATATGAGGTTCTTTTCTGCATACGCCTAACCCATTACTGGTGTGTGTGGCCAAAGAGCTCCGTTTTAGATTCATCTGACCATACTGTAGCACCCGGTTCCAGTCAAAGTTCCAAAGCTGTTTAACAAACTCTAACCGCTTACTGTTATTTGCTCTCAATACAGGCTTTTTTCTGGTAACCTTTCTATGTGGGCTATTGACATGGAGATGGTGTCCAATTGTAGGTTTGGGATCTTGGTGACCAAGACAAAGTTCTGTTACTCTAACTTAGCATCTTATTTGCCTCCTGAACCACCTCACTGCACATGGGGGCAAGATTAACTTCTTGACCATTGCCCTTACAGTGCGAAAGCTGTTTGTTGCCTTTTTTTTGCCCATTGCCTAATTTACGAAGATCAAAAATAATTTGTTTCTTTTTATTTTTTGAAATCTTTGCCTTTTCCTATGGTGATATTTCTTTCCCTGTTTTGTACCCCAGTACAACAGGAAGAAATGGAAGACCGATGAAATACATTTTATTTCTAATAATCCATGCAAATAAATAATAATGACTCACTTTTATCATAATCGTTTTCAAATCTTTTTTTACATTTCCACAAAACCATTGGGCCTTCCTGTTCTTTATCGCCTCCTAATTTTGAGGAGAGCTATGTGAAATACTGTAATAATTTCCAGTAGATGTGAGAGTAATTGAAGCCTAATCCAGTTTTATAATGCTGTTTCTTTAATCCAGGGCCTTAATTAAAGACGATCTGCAGTGTTCATGGGGACTAGATTAGTGATGGAATGGTGTGTTTGTAGTGGTGGGCCGTGGCCACGCCCTGCCTGGATGGTGGAGGTTATTTAGCAAGGTTTGACAGCATCTGAATGCTGTTAGCGGGAAGACTGCCTGCCTGCCATGTCTGTTCTGAGTTTTGAAGTTAAATGAGTCCAGCTGCCATCCTGACACATCTGTTCTATGGTACATTGTCAAATTTCTACATCTGAGTCATTTAAACGTCATTTAGATTGGAAGCGCAGACACCATTTATTCCCGGCGGCAGATGTGAACACACCTCTGCATGTCTTTTCAGTGATTGCAGTTCATAACTGATTGAATTTCTACCACATTCGTCCAAATCTTCCTAGCTTTTTACTTAAAAAATGGGAAAGGCACCTTGTATTTCATGGTACAGAGCTTCCACACATCGGCCATTACAGTGGAGGAACAGTGTGCCTATAAATGGACTCGCTTGACAATGGTTTTGTTCTCCGTCTGTCCTGTTCTCTCCAGCTTCTGAAGTTTGTCCCGGAGAAGGCTGATGTGGATCTCCTGGAGGAGCACAAGCATGAGCTGGACCGCATGGCCAAAGCTGACCGCTTCCTTTACGAGATGAGCAGGTACGGACTTCACTTGGTTTAACGGTATTATCCTTCATTTCTTTGTGCACTTTAGAGAGGGAAAATATTCAGGTGCTTTCGAATGACAACGCAAGCTTTTCTCCTTTGCTGAATTCCTGGAGCGACGTGTTCTGCCTTTTTCTAGTGTTGTATCAACTGTTAGTAGTAATTGATACATCACTGCGATGACACTGGGAGCATATGGAAACAGCATGACACGGTCGTATGATAGCTGGATGTCCCGTCTTCAGACATAAATCACTTAGACATGTTTAACTGTCGAGGGACCAGCGCCAGACATGACCCGCATCTATCAGTTAAAGACGCAGTCCTGTTGCTCTTCGCAGGACCCTTGGGCTAACCAGAGAGCGATGGGAACGTTCTTCAGTGAATAACATGCACTTTGCTTTATTTTGCCTGGTAGACAGCCATAGTATAATACAGTATGTAAGCAAGCAAGTCATTTGTTATGATTTCGGGGTGGTAAGCAAACCTAGCTGTTGAAGCATCTGACTGGTAACCGAATGTTGCTAAATCAAATCCTGTGACACTGCGGGTTAACACTTCTACTTCTGATTAGTGTCATGGGATCTTTAGTGACCATAGAGAGTCAGGGGACTTGTTTAACTTGAGGCAAAGGCTGTGATTTAGGGCAGGGCTGCTGTGTAGATAGCCGGCCTCTATTGTCAATGAATTAATATGAACCCCCCCACCGGAGACATTCTCCGTTCGCCCAGCAACAAAGACAGTAACCACAGGGCTAGAGCTCACTGTTTTAATAGCACTCTCTCTAATGGGTGCATATTCCTCTCTGTGTTGCAAATTAAGGTTGGATTACTAAGGGAAACAATGTGCAGGTGCTATTGTACGAGTTTAGCACCAGCACAGTTTTTTCCATGATGTATCAGGCTTTTAACTATGGGAATAGAGACTTCCTTCCAGGATCTGGTGTCGTTTCTCGTTTGTTTTGACTTCCTGAAAACAGTGTAACCATGGAAACAGCATTTGTGTAAAGAGCTTCTTTATTTAGTGTTCTCTGATTTTTCCATGTTGGATATTTGATCTAGTTGGATGTATGCGTTTTGTCTGGTCACAGAACCGCAAGGCCATGAAACGCCTGTGTTGATGAAAATGCCTGAATATCACAAGTTCTTTTGATATTAGTAATTTTAGACCACAATTTCAGTGGAATTTTGTGTCAATGTATACTTTAATAATCATTTTCACTTCTCTTTCTACAACACAGAATTAACCACTACCAACAGAGGCTGCAGTCTCTTTACTTTAAAAAAAAGTTTGCCGAAAGAATCTCAGAAGTCAAACCTAAAGTTGAAGGTAGGATGATTATTTTTTATAATATTCCATGCTCAAATTATCAATGTTTTTTGCTGTAGTTTGGTCCATGGCTTTAAATCAGGCCCACTGGGCTTTCCCCCTTTCCTTTATAATTAATCATCAAAATATTAGAAAAAGTTTAATAAATAAAATGTGACCTTTTAATCAATTTGCTTGGTGAATGAAAATATAGACAAAAATAATTTGTATGGTGTTAAAGTGTACATGAGGCAGTGTAGTTGATAACTTTTCTGGGGGCTTTTTCTCCACACTGAAGATTCCAAAACTTGTGTTCATCTGCTAATGTGTTTCTATACCTCTATTTTCCCTAATTTGTATGATGTCCAACCTATTATACTATGCTATTGTACGGTATTTGGTTATGTAATATGCTGTCTTTGTGATCTTGCACACACTGATTCAGAACCTGTTCTTTAAAAATCTTTAGTCTGCAGGAAGAAAGATCCAGAATATTCTTCAACTCTGGCCCTGAATGGCTTTAACATTTGTTTTTTGGTTCTACCTGGTAGTTAATTGTATTCATCTGGAGTAGAGAAGTAGAGGATTTTGGGAACTGTAGTTTATTAGCCCTTGTGCAGGGCCCTTCCAGACTGGCGTTAATAGCCTTGGTGTAGGACCTAGCTTGCTGATTGGGACTTGTCTTATCCTCATGTGGTAACTTCTTGTTCTTCACTCCAGCTCTGACCAGGGCCTCTAAAGAGGTGCTTCAGAGCCGCTGCCTCAAGCAGCTTTTGGAGGTGGTCCTGGCCTTCGGTAACTACATGAATAAGGGACAGCGGGGAAACGCCTACGGTTTCAAAGTGTCTTCACTCAACAAGATCGCTGACACCAAGTCCAGCATTGACAAGTAAGAAATCGGCTGCTCTGACTTGAGCCAATTGTGTGTTTAATTCCTTCAGGAAAAATTCCATTCATGTGAAAAACAATATTGTGCTTAGAAGACTCGTCCAAATGACACAGAAATGAGTTTTATATGAGACTAACGAGAGGTGTGTGTTAATGCATGCATGAGCATATGATGATGATGTGACACGTGATTTGGATTCACAGTATATAGTGCCTGACATGCATGGTGTTGATATTAACATGTCTTGTTTTTGTAGGAACATTACTCTGCTTCATTACCTGATCACTATACTGGAGCAGAAGTATCCCAAAGTGGCCATGTTCCAGGAAGAGCTTCAGAGTGTTCCAGAGGCAGCCAAAGTCAAGTAAGAACTGCTGCTAAAGATTACTGAATCAAATCCAACATGAGTGCACACACACACACCACCCACACTGTTTCATAAACCTAAGTTGTTCTCATGTCTGTGTAGTAACTGTGTGGGATTAACGTTGTAATAGTTGAGTATTACCCTCTGAACTGAATTGATTGTTTAAACAGAAAGGGTGAAAAGGGTTAATACCGTATTGCTGTGTGTTACTCTACATGTTTACAGAGAGGGTCAATGATCCTGTTTATGTTCTAGATGTGTCAGAGGCACAGGTTGTCCCTATTGCCCCAATTTGAGAGTGATTGTTTTTGAAATGTGTAACGTGTGACCTCTTAACCCTTGAACCCCTCAGTCAGTCAAGGTGTTTCCTGGCTTACCACAAAAAAGCTATAGTTTTAGATTTAGGGAAACCTTAAACAGTATGAAAACAGGTTCCAAAAGAAGGGAGGATGTTAGATTTGAACCTAACATTTCCTGTTTCCTCTAAGTTGTGGCTTGATTGGAGTACAGACGATTTGTAATTGTTTCATGGGAATAAACTTTACACCATCTTTCCCCTTTGCTTATCCACAGCATGACAGAGCTGGAGAAAGACATCAACAACCTGCGTTCTGGTCTGAAGAGTGTGGAGACGGTCAGTGGCCATTTCTTTTGGTTTGCCCTTAAATGGAGCCACACATAATGTCCGCGGCAGTTCACGTACACTTCTATCATGATACTGCACTCTGGTGTTGTGGGTTGTCTGATGAGTCATACAGTGAACGAGTGCTGTTCCTTGCAGGAGCTGGCGTTCCAGAGGGGACTTCCTCAGGTTTCGGGGGATAAGTTTGTGTCTGTGGTGAGCCAGTTCATCACTGTGGCCAGCTTCAGCTTCTCAGACGTGGATGATTCTCTGACGGAGTCCAAGGAGCTGGTGAGAAAGGGGCGGAGGTCTGGAGGCCTGCCCGTCTGTCCTTGATTATCAGGCATAGAAACACAATGGCTAGAATGGACAAATCCCTTCGGACCACGGCATGTTGCAAGGAACTAATTGGTACACTCAGTATGGGGCTTGAACTACCTGTCCATCACTGAATATGGACTGAAATGGCCATTCTACTAATTATATTTCTATGTGGTTGGAGCCACATTGTCTGTAGGTCCCCTCTTCCTTCTCTTTAGCAATAGGAGCTCTAACTGAGCCTTAAATGTAATAGCCGGTTGCCTTAAAATATTTTTATGAGGGCAGCACCAATTGCAAATACTGTAACTTTATACTTGGCCACATAAGGTTGCGCACAAAGTGTTCTTAAAACAGCTTTGAAGTCACCTTTTGAAGTTAGAATCAACTAATAGACTTGGAAATGCCTAATGTTTCACTGTGTGACAATGCGGAGGACTTGGTAACCCACATCTGTTCATGGGTTACAGTCTACCTGCGTGGACATTGGAACCACTGAATATAGGCAGTTAATGGTTAACTAAGATGGGTCAAGGCTATCGGTTTCAAAGCCACAGCCCCCCCCCCCATTCCTCACTCTTTACAATGTGCCATGTGGAATGTATTTGATGTGTCTACAGTGTCCAGTGGATAGAGGGATATTTATGTGTCAAGTTACACTTTACAATGGAAGGGAGGAGGAAACCACATCTGCTGGGAGCAGACCTGGGTTTAACTGTGATTCTCCCCTCCCTTCCTGGAAGTGCCAGTGTTCGGGTGTTTGCAGCTTTGTGACTATTCTGACGGTTACAGTGTATCAGACAAGCTCAGTCGAGCTCAGATAAAGTATTAAATGTGATTTCAAATGGCATTTGAACTAACGTGTGACGGGGCTAGTTTAAATCTGGATTAATCCACCGTGGCACTAAGGTCACACACATTCATCCCTAGTCTAATACTGAAAGAAGGTTCACCTGTCGTACATTGACTGGATTTTATTTTGTTTTCACAAAAGATCTCCAATACCTATTTCCTTTCCAAGAAAGACTATTTGCCCATTTTTGATTTATTGGGTGCCTGACATTCTTCCCTCTGTAGTTTCTGAAAGCAGTGCAGCATTTCGGTGAGGACGCAACTCGTATGCAGCCAGATGAGTTCTTTGGAATATTCGACCAGTTCCTACAGGCGTTCGCTGATGCCAAACAGGAGAATGAGAACATGCGCAAACGCAAGGAAGAGGATGAACGACGGGCCCGTATAGAAGCACAAGTAAGACTGTCCATCTCCACCTAAAGGGAACTGGGAAATGGGGGATTCCTCCGATATTGGAGACGTGCAGTGATATGCCACTAGAATCACCCGGTGAGCAGTTAGGATGAACAGCCTTGCTCTGGGACAGAATAACTTTGAAATTCATTTTTGGCCTGCTTGGGGATTCGATCTAGCAACCTTTTTAGTTAAAGGTCAGATACTCTAATAACTTGGCTACCTGCAAGCACTAGACTGTCATACGCCACTGTCATACGCGACTGTCATACACGAACTTCTACAGCATTTGTGTATCTAATTTGCTCAGTAAATTAAATAACCTGCTGGGCTACTGTAGGTGTGTATTCTATAGTCACAAACTCCCTCCTCTTTTGTTCTTTAAGATGAAGGAGCAGAGGGAGAAGGAGCGCAAGGCCAGGAAGGCGAAGGAGAACTGTGAGGAGGATGGTGAATTTGACGACCTGGTTTCAGCCTTGCGCTCTGGGGAGGTGTTCGACAAGGACCTGTCCAAGATGAAACGCAACCGCAAACGGGTCAACTCATCAACTGACACTAGCAGGGAGCGACCCGTCACCAAACTGAACCTCTGAATCAAAACAACTGACAACTAACTTGGGCTAGGCTATATCTGCCCTCTGGTGGCCTGGCATGGGCCTAGCACCCACTTATTTCGGAGTGGACAGAATTCACTGCTGAAAACTTACCTGACCAGAAAAGGTGGTGGAAAGACATCTACTTAATCTTCTGCTACTCAAGCAACAATAACCCACACCTTGTGTCTGTCTGGAAACAGACATAAGGTATTACCTCCTCTAAATACCATGAACCATGGATCAGGGGAATGTCTCTAAGCTATGTGTTAATTGCCAAAACCTACACTTAAAATGCTGTGGTCTAAATGATAGTTTTGCTCATGTTGGGGAAGTGGACTTTTGAATGGCATAGGACTGGTGCCCAGGAATAGGACACCTTTTGACGTTGCCTGCCTGCAAAGATGAACGGGAAGTTGAATGAAAAGCAAGAAAGCAAGTGCGTGCGTGCACAGACAGACAAAGACACACACACACCGGCTGTGACACATTTCCTCCTTTATTAAGGGGAGAAAGTGGAAAATCTTTCCTTCTATTGTGTTCAGTCAGTCAGACACCCTAGAGAGGTGTAGAAGAGGATGTCCACCCTATGCAGACTAATACTGTCTCCTGAAGCACAACCTAGCATGTATGAGTGATTGTGAGGTTCTTTTGTAAGTGAAAACACATTTTGATACAGTTTTATTACAATCCTGCAAAGACCTAATTTCCATATTCAAAACCAAATCTCAGATGCAATATTACCATTTTATTAGAGCCTAACTTTAGAAAATAAAGCATTCAAAATGCAACAAAAGATGGGTCAAAAAATATGTTACTGTATATACAGTATTGTAGAATATTAGGACCTAGTTTGAGGTTTGCTGATTTGAATAGACATAAAACATCACTTTCTATTTAATTTGAAGAGTTACCAAAAAGGATTGCTCTTCCTCTGGTCATCCTAACACACTGTGGATATCAGACTGGAAACTATGCAGCCCAACATGTTGAGTTTTGTCTTTGTGATTTTTGTTCAATACTATTATGTATGTGTATATTATGTACATATGCCAATTCCAGTATCACCGCCTCACTATGTGTCCGAGAGAAACCTTTCTGTTATTTGGTCTGCCTGAATTAGGAAAGACCTTCTAAAATATTTACTCCCATTTCCACCATCACCCTCCTTCACTGTGTAACAGCATTTTTAATGTGTATGTGGGTTTTTTCAAAACAGCTTTTTTTTATTATTATTTAAATAATCTCTTATTTTGAAACAGACTAAAGTAATAAACCTGGATGTCAATTCATCTCTTTAATGTTTGTTTCTCACTCAAAACTACAACCGTTGATTCCACACAGGCCATTGACTTTTTTAATTACTCTGCAAAAAAGAAAGGTGTGTATTCATCTCAAGAGCTATAGTGAGGAGCTTCCTCTGATGGCCAATGGGCACGACTCGCCATTCTATAACTTCAATTTCAGAAATACTGTTGGTTCTGTCAAAGTGTTAAAGGATTTCTGAAAACAAATGTTAGAAGCTGAAATTGAGCACATCTGACAGTTATCTGATTAGGTTACAACAGTCCCAGATGCAATTAATTAGAAAGTAGTGTCAAATGTGCTCATCTGGCCTTTGCAACACAGTCCTTGAGGAGATTGAGCTGCTTTATTGCAATGCTTTGGACACTGTTATATTCAGAAAGCCTGAATAATGACCTTGCCACCAATAAAACCACTGGCAATATTATGGAAACAGTATCCCTCCTGGTTCACCACATCCTGTTGTCAAGACTCCATATAAGTTCTGCAGATAAAACACAATGCGTAAAAAATATATGATGCTTCAAAACGTTTATTTGTATGGCAAGCAATATCATTATTACATTTACTAAATGCATTAATGTAAGTCAGTCTGGATAAGTCAGTTTCAGTTGAATTACTAAAATGTAAATGGATAAGTTATAAGTTAATGAATATGGTATTCAAAACACAGGCTACCTTTTTAAATACAGGTAAATACAAAATATTGTGCTTGCATGTCATTGTTCTACTTATGGATAATTTATGTTTCAATTCATGTTCAAGCAAAAGGTTATAGCCAGCCATACATGACATTTTGAACATTAAGCCCACTTTTGATATAAATAACTAAAACATTCACAGTTTGTAAAAGTTTAATAAAAATGATAAACTCCCTGTATCATCAAAGAAAATTAGCCTCAATTGGCAATTATCCAGTTTTTTACTTAGGTTATTGTCCAATAGGTTTAGTGGTTTCTGGTGCAACATTTGACACAAAGTATGGTCAGTACTAATATTTAAGCAATAAGGCATAAAAACCCATGACTCAAAAAACAAATATAATATTCTAAATAAAGTCATATTAACTTTTATTCGATTCCTTTTGTCAGAAAGCACAAACCTCATCAAGCAAAGGTTGCGGAATAAACACGTAGGCTACCTAGTAAGGCATAAAAGAATACATTTAATCCACAGGATATTTAAATGACATTATGATTTTGTAACTTACTATTTCAAAATCTTCTTAAATTGTAAAAAAAATAACCTGGCAAATGTTCCCTTTATATACACAGTAGATGTGCTTCCAAAGTGCACTATTCAATCACAGTGTGTAGAGCGCTTGGCACTGGGTAACAGTGCCAAATTGCGCGTTGGCACTTCATCCCTTAATCTTTTGACATTCACCATAATTTTTGTTGACGAAAAAGAGTAATCACAGACTGGTATCTGCAGTTTCAACTTTTGGTACAGCGGGCTCGGACACCGTATCAGGTTGAGCATCCCTACAGAAGAACACCGCGGGGTTTTTGCAAGCCCACATCGCAACCTCTCCTCCGTTTGCCGGGCTGGAGGAAGACAACCAACTGTTTGTACCCTGCCTGCTAACATACCGGTCTCTAATTCGGTCGGCCCTCGTTCTGACATCCCTGCTTTGGGTTTGTGTCGATAGGTAAGCAGCAATGTTTCTAGTCCTATATCCCTCCTCTCGGCTTCTTCCTAAAAGCATCGAAATGTTTGGATTTCTAATTGCGTAAATCAGCGGGTTTATGGCACCGTTTGCCCACGCCATCCATATGGCCACGGTGTCCATGATGGGGTTGAAGGAGTAATCCCCGACTGCGGTGATAATACCCATCAGACAGTAGGGGCCCCAGCAGAATATAATAAAGACGATCATAATCAGCACTGTCGTGGCAGTCCTCATCTCACTATAAAACCGGAGTAAATATGCGTATGTGGTCACCGGCCGCACCCTTATTTCTGACAACCTAACGGTCTTACAGATGTTGTAATGACAGAAACACATGAGCGCAAAGGGGAGTAGATAACAGACCGCTATTAAAGTTATACTGTAAGAAGCGCCCATCCTAGAGGTACCAGAGTGAAATATGTACATACAGTGGTAGAAGCCCCTTTTATGGACGACTAGATCCTTGGATGTTCGCATCACCAGGTACCATGGTAAGGAGAAAAACAATGCTGTTAACCACACGGCCACCAGAAGCTGAACGGCCTTTTTCCTGCCTATCTTCTCCTGAGGTTGCTTCACGATGGCATAATAGCGGTCAAAGGAAATTAGAGTCATTGTCAGTGTGGAGATAATACCAAAGCATGTGTTGAAGAACCCGTTGGCTACGCAGAAGCGGTCTCCAAACATCCACACACCATCTTCGCTGAAGAGCATCATGAACGAGAACGGTAAACAAAGAACTGCAGTCAAAAAATCAGACAATGAAAGGGACATGATGAAAGCATTTGTAACGGTTCTCAGTTGTCTATGTTTAATAATGACGATAACTACTGCAGAATTTCCTAAACTAGAAAGGAGGAAGATGGCCAGAAGCACCAAAGCTTGAGCTGCCACCGTTATGTCCCGGAGGACCGAATTCCCATCCGCGTTCTGCACAAGTTTGTGTTCTTGGTTCTCCTCGCCTCTGGCCGTAATGTTTCCAAGACTGGCCTTCGTAAAAATGCCTTGTGACGCCGGTGCTATGGTGACTATTTGCAGCGTTAAACCCGTGCCAGTGGTGTTGTCCGGAGCGGTGGAGTTGCTGGTTCCGAGTAATGCAATGTTCACGGGGTAATCCATCGGTCATGAATGGGGGGCCTCCACAGACTGGAAGGAGATTCATCCCTCTAATATTTTTTTTCGTATCTGTTTAGACGCAGCGACTTAGATATGGCACATAAATTACATTTAAATCCCCTCTGCAACAGCACTATGGGCTCCTTGAGATATTCTTCAATATAATAGCGTATTCAAACTGGGGTCAATTTCCCTTACAAATAGGCTATCGATAGAAAAGCGCCCCAGATTGCAATTCTCGATTGGTAGTCTCATTCCTTGTTTTCCATCCTGACCTGTATCCCATTTTCTAGAGTCCCCGCCTTCATTGCGTACAATTTGTGTCCTTGTGACGTTAAGAGCCGTTGCCATGGTCTCAGTGATGATTTTCTTTTCTGCGGGTTTACGCACTTTCTGAATGATTTTATCTGTGCAGGTACATAGGCTTTCCCTATTTAGCGTATATAGGAAATCACGTGATGGTTCGGTTGGTTGCCCCAAGTAGGCTGTTAATAGAAAGACTGCAAAGTTGAGGTAACAGGTACATTCTCCAAAATGTTCATAGTTTACTTGGGGCTGAATGGTTGATATTTCAGGCATTCTGCTATGGTATATATACACTGTATATATATATATACATATATATATATATATATATATATATATATATATATATATATACACACACACACAGCTAGGTCTGGAAATATTTGGACACTGACACAATTTTCATAATTTTGGCTCTATGTGCCACCACAATGGATTTGTAGTGAAACAACTGAGATGCAATTGAAATGCGGACTTTCAGCTTTAATTTAAGTGGTTGAACAAACATATCATATGAAATGCTTAGGAATTGCAACCATTTTCATACACAGTCCCCTTATTTCAGGGGTTCAAATGTAATTGGACAAATTAACATAATCATAAATAAAAAAAATATTTTTAATACTTTGCAGGCAATGACTGCTTGAAGTCTGTAACGCATGGACATCACCGAACACTGGGTTTCCTCCTTTGTGATGCTTGACCAGGCCTTTACCTCAACTGTCTTCAGTTGTTGTTTGTTCATGGGTCTTTCTGCTTTAAGTTTTATCTTCAGCAAGTGAAATGTATGCTTGATTGGGTTGAGATCAGATGATTGACTCGGCCATTGCAGAATATTCCACTTCTTTGCCTTAAAAAACCCCAGGGTTGCTTTCGTAGTATGTGTTTGGGTTTTTCGTAGTATGTGTTTTGGTTATTGTCCATCTGTAAAGTGAGGCGCCATCCAATCAACTTCGCTGAATTTGTCTGAATCTGAGCAGACAATATATCCCTATACACTTCAGAATTCATGCTGCTTCTGTCACATCAATAAACGCTAGTGACCTGCTTAATTTATGAAGAAATAACAAAGGAATAGCCCACACCTGTCCATGAAACAGTTTTTGAGTCAATTGTCCAATTACTTTTGGACCCTTGGAAAGAGGGGCTACGTATGAAAGAGCTATAATTCCTAAACCCTTCCTCCAATTTGGATGTGAATACCCTCAAATTAAAACTGAGAGACTGCACTTTAAGCCCAGATTCATTATTTAACTGTAATTTGAATATATTTTGGTAAACAGCCAAAATAACAAAACTTGTGTCAGTGTCCACTTATTTCCGGAATTAATTGTAAAATCTTAAAACAATCTCCAAACAGTACCCCATAATGACCAAGCAAAAACAGTTTAGTTTTAAATTTTTTGCAAATGTATACAAAAATATTTAAAACATAAATATCACATTTAGTAAAGTATTCAGACTCTTTGCTATGAAACTTGAAATTTTGAAGATGTGCATCCTGTTTCCCAGGCCCAGCGCCAAGGGGGAGCTAAAGGGGGCTTAGCCCCCTCAGATGGAATTTGAGCCCCCTCAGTTTTTGTTTAAGGTAGAGATGATGATAGTTGCAAAAGAAAAATTTGCCCCCTTGCTGATTTCTTCTGCCCCCTCAGTCACTTTATCCTGCAGCTGGGCCTGCTGTTTCCATTGGTCATCCTTGATATCTTTCTACAACTTGATTCGTGTCCAACTGAGGTAAATTTAATTGATCTGGAAAAGCACATACCTGTGAATGTAAGGTCCCACAGATGACAGTGCACATCAGAACAAAAACCAAACCATTAGGTGGAATTGAACATTGACCTCAGCGACAGAATTGTACCAAAACACATATTTTTGAGGAAGGGTACCAAAAAATATCTGCGGCATTGACAGTCCACAAGAACACAGTGGACTCCATCATTCCTCAGTGGAAGAAGTTTGGAGCCAACAGCACTCTTCCTAGAGCTGGTCACCCAGCCACACTGAACAACTGGAGGAAAAGGGCCATGGTAAAATGAGTTACCAAGAACCTGATGGCCATTGTGATAGAGCTCCTGAGTGCCTGTGTGGAGATGGGAGAACCTTCAAGAACGACAACCGTTACTACAGCACTCTACCAATCAAGCCTTTATGACAGAGTGCCCAGATGGAAGCAATATACTTATTAAAATGCCCATGACACACACTTGGATATTGCCAAATGTTTAGAGTTAAAGGGGAATAATGGCAAATATCTACAATTCTTTTATGTTCATACAGTTAGGTCCGGAAATAATTGGACACTGACACAAGTTTTGTTATTTTGGCTGTTTATCAAAATATATTCAAGGTACAGTTAAATATGAATATGAGCTTAAAGTGCAGTCTCTGAGCTTTAATTTGAGGTTAATCACATCCAAATTGGAGGAAGAGTTTAGGAATTACACCTCTTTAATATGTAGCCCTCTCTTTTTCAAAGGACCAAAAGTAATTGGACAGCTGACTCAAAAGCTGTTTCATGGACAGGTGTGGGCTATTCCTTCCTTATTTCTTCATCAGATAAGCAGGTAAACGGTCTGGAGTTGATTCCAGGTGTGGCATTCGCATTTGGAACCTATTGCTGTGAACCCACAACATGTGATCAAATGGGCTCTCAATACAAGTGAAACAGGCCATTCTTAGGCAAAAAAAAAACATCAGAGAGATAGCAGGAACATTAGGAGTGGCCAAATCAAAAAGAATGCTCTGGTGAGCTCTGCAACACAAAAAGGCCTGGATGTCCACGGAACACAACAGTGGTAGATGATCATAGGATCCTTTCCATGGTAAAGAAAACCCCCTTCACAACATCCAGCCAAGTGAAGAACACTCTCCAGGAGGTAGGCATATCATTATCCAAGTCTACCATGAAGAGAAGACTTCACGAGAGCAAATACAGAGGGTTCACCACAAGGTGCAAACCATTCATAAGCCTCAAGAATAGAAAGCCCAGATTAGACTTTGCCAAAAACATCTAAAAAAGCCAGCCCAGTTCTGGAACAGCATTCTTTGGACAGATGAAACTAAGATCAACCTGCACCAGAATGATGGGAAGAAAAATGTATGGAGAAAGCTTGAAACGGCTCATGATCTGAAGCATACAGTACCACATCATCTATAAAACACGGTAGAGGCAGTCTGATGGCATGGGCATGCATGGCTTCCAGTGTCACTGGGTCACTAGCGTTTATTGACGATGTGACAGGAGACAGAAGCAGCCGGCTGAATTCTGAAGTGTATAGGGATATATTGTCTGCTCAGATTCAGCCAAGTTTTGTGAAGTTGAATGGATGGCACTTCACTTTACAGATGGACAATGACCCACAACATACTGCGAATGCAACCCAGGAGTTTTTAAGGCAAAGAAGTGGAATATTCTGCAATGGTCGAGTCAATCACTTGATCTCAACCCGATCGAGCATGCATTTCACTTGCTGAAGACAAAACTTAAGGCAGAAAGACTCACGAACAAACAACAACTGAAGACAGCTGCAGTAAAGGCCTGGCAAAGCATCATAAAGGAGGAAACCCAGCGTTTGGTGATGTCCGTGCATTCCAGACTTCAAGCAGTCACTGCCTGCAAAGGATTCTCGACAAATTATTAAAAATGAACATTTTATTTATGATTGCGTTAATTTGTCCAATTTCACTTGAGCCCCTGAAATAAGGGGACTGTGCATTTCCTAAAAGTTTCATATAATATGCAATTTTATGTTGTGATATGTTATTCTTGAATTGGGGCACTATTTGCCCACATAGTCTTTCACAGAGCGGTGAACCCCTTCCCATCCTCACTTCTGACAGGCCCATCCTCTCAGGAAAGATCTTTAAATACCCAATCATGTTACTGACCTGTTGCCAATTGACCTAATTAGTTGTGTGATATTCCAACAGGTTTAGTTTTTTAGCATTACACAACATTTCCAGTCTTTTTGTGCCTCTGTCCCAGCTTTTTTGAAACATGTTGCTGGGATCAAATTCAAAGTAATCATGTATTTTCCAAGAAACAATACAATTTCTCAGTTTCAACATTTGATATGTTGTCTTGGTACTATTTTCTATTAAATATAGGGTTTAAATGATTTGCACATCATTGTATTCTGTTTTTCTTTACATTTTATGCAACATCCCAATGTTTTTGGAAATGGGGTTGTACATTGTGTTAGCACATTCTAATGTACCCAAAAGTAACATAACATACAGTGTCATACAAATTTGTCTGTGACAGATTTTTGTATTAAGTTACATATACCACAGAGAATAGACTGGAATAGGAGAAAGTGGACTACCAATTTTAAAAAATATTAAAGTCAGTTTTGTGATAAAAAATATCACTTAAACCACCATAACATCAAACCATCTAATCTCTATGACCTGCTGCTTGCTGAATCAGAAGATATATCAGATTTACATTAGGTGGGGGATTACATATACAAAGCATATCATTGGACATTAAAACAAGTATGTGAGCTGATATCCCCACCGGTCCCCACACACCAGAGCTACACTTAAACCAAGTGATTCCCACTCAAGTCATGTGATAGGATTTTCAGATATCAGTCGTTGGTGATAGAAGTAACCTCTATCGCTTTTGTAAATGTTAATATAATTTAATATAAAGGAAGACTTCACTGTGCATGTCCTTTAAAAATATTCTAAGTATTTTTAGAGAACATCAGACATGGGGGACGCTGTGGCAGATATCGCTTCTCTCTTGCTTATACTTCCCAAAAGCCGCGAAGAAGAAAACTGGAAACGTTGTAGCATAAACTTCCGGTCAAGCATTTTGATTTAGCTAGCCGAAATGAAATCGTTGCAGACATCAACATTATCATCTATTAACGCTAAAGATAGTTAACCAAGTATTAAAGCTCAATCGTATGGAGTTTTACTAAAACCATGGGTATGTAACTAACAATGTTGTATTAGGACGGTTTCTTTGACTCAGATTAAACGTCTATTCGAAAAGTAAATCGTCATGTCGCGGTTTCAGCTAATACGTACGTTCAGTTAGCGTAACGCCTTTTCTAGCGAGTGCGTTAATTCGTAGTTTTTAAGTTATGTGACAGCTAAATATAATGCCAAAGGACAAATTAGACGCGCCGTATGCAGTATAACCGTATTTTCAATTGCTGATTTGTTGGGTTCTTTATTTCAGCCGTAGCTATGAGTTCAACCTGTCCGGGACTGTATTGCGGCAAGACGTTGATAAATGGCTCATTAGATGGGGAATGTGGGGTGAGTAATTTCAACTTATTTGTGTCTGTTGTCATGCCATTAGATCAACTGTCTGTAGCACTAAGTTCTATAACGTAATAGTTTGCCGAAACACTGAAATGTAGTTGATCTGTCAGGTATGTCCCAGAGGTCAGAGGACGAACATCCAGAAGATCTGTGAGAAATGTAAAGAATCTCCCGAACTCTATGACTGGCTGTACCTGGGCTTCATGGCAATGCTGCCACTTGTTCTGCACTGGTTCTTTATTGAGTGGTACTCTGGAAAGAAAAGGTAATGCCACACACATCCAGCCCTAACGATTTTGTTTTGAGGGAGTGTGGAATTAGCATACAGAAAGCCGGAATGTCCACCAGAGCTATTGCCAGGGAACTGAATGTTTATTTCTTTACCAAAAGCCAACTACACTGTTGTTTTAGGGAATTTGGCAATTAGTCTATCGGGGTTCAGAACCACAAACTGCGTGCAACCAAACCAACCCAGCATCTAAATTTCCAGCATTTTCACCTGCAAGATTGGCTGAATAAAACTGTTTGTACAACCAAAAAATGTCTACCGTGACAACATCTTGAGGCCGATTGTCGTGCTGTTCATCACCTCATGTTTTAGCATCATTATGCACAGCCCCGTGATGCAAGAATCTATACACATCTCCTGGAAGCTAAACATTTCCTGCTTCTTTCACTGTATGCATAGTTACTCATCATCAGTCACCCAGTGAACATGTTTGGAATGCTCTGGATTTACATGTTCAGAAGTATATACAGTTGTGCTCATAAGTTTGCATACCCTGGCAGAAAATGTGAAATTTTGGCATTGATTTTGAAAATGACTGATGATGCTAAAAAAACCTGTCTTTTATTTAAGGATAGTGATCATATGAAGCCATTTATTATCACATAGTTGTTTGGCTCCTTTTTAAATCACAATGATAACAGAAATCACCCAAATGGCTCTGATCAAAAGTTTACATACCCTTGAATGTTTGGCCTTGTTACAGACACACAAGGTGACACATACAGGTGAAAATGGCAATTAAAATTGAATTTCCCACACCTGTGGCTTTTTAAATTGCAATTAGTGTCTGTGTATAAATAGTCAATGAGTTTGTTAGCTCTCACGTGGATGCACTGAGCAGGCTAGATACTGAGCCATGGGGAGCAGAAATGAACTGTCAAAAGACCTGCGTAACAAGGTAATGGAACTTTATAAAGATGGAAAGGATATAAAAAGATATTCAAAGCCTTGCAAATGCCAGTCAGTACTGTTCAATCACTTAAGAAGCTTTATTTTTTAATGATTTTTTTGGGGGGCATTTTATGCCTTGTTGACAGAGAAAGTGGAGTTTTTGTTGAAAAAGCAGTGAGCAGGATTTGAATTGATGTTAGTACGTGTGTCAGAGGCACTGGCTTAGACTTTAGATCACCTGACTTGTTTTCTGATCCACCACCTACCTTTCTGTCCCAGATGTCTGGGACTAACAGATGCATGTTTATTCCCTGTTGTGACATTACTAGATTAGGGCCTAATTCATGAATTTCAATTAAACAATTTTTTTGTATTATAAATCTTTGAAATTGTTGCATTTTGTGTTTATATTTTTCTTCAGTGTAAGTACAGCTGTAACCAATGACTTCTTCGTCCACACTACTAACCCATGGCCGATAAGCTACGTGTTGTGTTATGTAGAGATATTTTGAAAAGGGTGGGTTTATTGCCCTGCGGTAGACTAACTGATAACTCGTGTTTCTGCTATTCAGCCAAACAGATTTCATTAATCTTCAAATTTAAAAAATCCTCAGCCTCAAGACATACACAACCAATAATTGAAATGTTTAAAAAAAATAAAAAATATTTTTTTAGGAATTTCAAATGGCTGGGTATTACTTAAACAGTAAATCAACTTTGTGTGGCTTTGTATTTTCTACAGCTCCAGTGCCCTGTTCCAACACATCACGGCCCTGTTTGAGTGCAGTGCAGCGGCTCTGGTGACTCTGCTGGTCAACGACCCAGTAGGTCTGCTTTCCATCAGGTCCTGCGGTGTCCAGATGCTGTCAGACTGGTACACCATGCTGTACAATCCCAGCCCGGACTATGTCACCACTCTGCATTGCACACAGGAAGCTGTATTTCCACTGTGAGTAGCCTAGGATCTACGTCACGATTTACACCCATGCTGATGGCAATTGTAGAGCTGCTTTCCCAGAGATAGCCTGGTGCCAAACTAATGCTGACATTGCTTTTCATCCAGGTTTAATTTCTGTCTGAGACAGTCTCATGAATTAAATTGGTAATGAGTTGAACATATTAAAGTAGTTGGTATGTTCAGAGCAGTGTGCACACCATCAAACAGTGTGATTTAATAACATACGGCTTATGTTGTTTGTCTACAGGTACACTATAGTGTTGATCTACTATGCCTTCTGTCTGGTGTTCATGATGCTGCTGCGTCCACTCCTGGTCAAAAAGATCGCCTGTGGTCTGGGGAAATCGGACCGCTTCAAGAGCATCTACGCTGCTCTCTACTTCTTCCCCATCCTGACAGTCCTGCAAGCTGTGGGAGGCGGTCTGCTTTGTGAGTATGCTTTCAGCTGAAGTTCAGTTTGTGTCTGTGGGTTAGGTGGGTTAGGTGGGTTAGGTGGGTTAGGTGGGTTAGGTGGGTTAGGTGGGTTAGGTGGGTTAGGTGTGTGTGTGTGTGTGTATATGTGTATGTATGTCAGTAGGGCTGCAAGATTTGGACAAAAAATTGAATTGCGATTTCTTTGACAAATATTGCAGTTACGGTTATGATTTGCGATTTTCAAACATGGTGTAAACAGTGTAGATAATCTCACTTTAAATTAGAGATCATAGCCTACATACACTGATCAGCCATAACATTATGACCACTGACAGGTGAAGTGAATAACACTAATAATCTTATCATGGCACCTGTCAGTGGGTGGGATATATAAGGCAGCAAGTGAACGTTCCGTCCTCGAAGTAGATGTGTTAGAAGCAGGAAAAATGGGCAAGCGTAAGGATCTGAGTGACTTTGACAAGGGCCAAATTGTTATGGCTAGACGACTGGATCAGAGCATCTCCGAAACTGCAGCTCTTGTGGGGTGTTCCCGGTCTACAGTGGCCAGTGCCTATCAAAAGTGGTCCAAAGAAGGAAAAGCGGTGAACCGGCGACAGGGTCATGGGCAGACAAGGCTCATTGATGCACGTGGGGAGTGAAGGCTGGCCCGTGTGGTCCCATCAAACAGATGAGCTACTGTAGCTCAAATTGCTGAAAAAGTTAATGCTGGTACTGATAGGAAGGTGGTCATAATGTTATGGCTGATCGGTGTAATGTCCTAAATAAAGGGCTATTCGTTTACTTACTCATTTAATGCAATGGCGTTTGCTGCATTTGCTGTACTTGTGCCATTGCCATACATTGCACCGACAGTGAAGCCGAAACTTTAAATAATCATGCTGTTTTGTAAGCTATGTGGGACAATATGTTGGTGCCACTCAATAGCTTGAAGCAGACGACTTTGCTAGCAGTTGCGGTGTTAACTCAAACTAACATTGAAAGACCATCAGGTATTTAAGTAATGTACAAAAATACCTACAGCACCTGCAAGAAAAACTGTTATGGACATACAATGCGTGCCCGTTGCCTCACGTGAAGTGTACCTCATTCACCTTTTTTTGGAGATGAAAATTGTGGAAGTTGGCAATTTGGATATTGCCCATGTCAATATTGCAGTTTTGATAATTCGATTAATCGTGCAGCCCTAGATGTCGGTTTTTCCTGACTGAAAATTAATCAAAGGTGGTACCCCAACACCCCTACCCCGCTCTCTACCGGACGCCCCTCTGTGATATACTTTATATAATATCTGGCCGCTTGAAAAATAAAACTATTATAATGTTAAATCTGCCCTGTTGTCCATGTCCACTTGAGCAGCTAATGCACGCTACAATGTCCTCCCTAATACAATAGCAACCAAAAAACAAGCAATACATTTTTTTTGTTTCCTCTGCCTGTCCAGGACTAGTAGACATTTTATTGGATTTAAGCGCACCCAGCCTATAGTTTCCACTTGGCTAAGTCCCCAAACACATTGGCTCCACAATGCTTCTAGCATGTAGAGCATATCATTCCCTCTTCATTATGTCTGAGCCACCAGAAAACATTTTGCAATTGAGCATCAAAACTATGTTTATTAAAAATCACTCATCAAGCTTTATAATTAATCACAGTCAATATTATTGTTGTCTCTTTTCATTGTTATACTATGTTCTTGTTAATTTGACTTGCATTAAAAACACATCAGAGCTGTAGGCCTATATATTACAGCCTTGTTGTGTTGTTTTTTCCTCCATCCTTGCCTTGACGCCACATCATTTATCCCCCCCTCTCGGCTTTCTTCAACTGTAGGCTACTTGGTGCTTGCGCTCATCCAGTGTCTTCACGTTCATGTATTTATATTG
Organism: Esox masquinongy; assembly: GCA_016801175.1. Taxonomy (NCBI): domain Eukaryota; kingdom Metazoa; phylum Chordata; class Actinopteri; order Esociformes; family Esocidae; genus Esox; species Esox masquinongy. The sequence goes on along the minus strand of JACXGI010006059.1, from coordinate 2,739 downwards.
TTAGTGACTTAAATATGTTAATTGTATATTTTTACATACCCTACATACCCTACTCTAATTGTTTTTTCACCAGTCATTTTTGTCTCTCGTGAACTCTATTGAAAAAATCTGTGATTCTACCAGAAGTCATTTGAAACGCTAACAAATGTTATGCGGATTGGATGTAGTTTAGGCGCTATTAAGTTTTATTTAAAGATTTTGACATGCATGGGTGTAAAAGAACTAGGTTCCATTTGTTTTTTCAATGTTACTCATCTCCGCGACGTCAGGACTGGTAAGGTCCTGTATGCAAGGTTGCCAGATACTGAGAGTAAACCGTGAAATCCGAACAAACGCTCTCTGTATATCGACCTGCCCAAGCCCATTAAAAAAATAGCCCAATAGTGGGGGAAACCTACCCACCTGTCAACACTGCCAATATGAAAAATGTTTCCTTCTATGGTCACATTTGCTGCAGTATTTCGCTGGTAGGATATTTAGCGTGTGAGCGCAAAATGATGTTTTACCATGCCGACACAGAGGTGGTTCGAGATTTTGGGAAGGCGGCTGCCTTTGAGTTTTATATGCAGGGTAATCCCTGGATGTGTATTTGCCAAAAATTGAAGGAGAAACATTTTTACTGTCCAAATACTTCGATATATCTATTACTGTGAATTATTACTGTGAATTCTCATTTTTACTGTCCGAATACTTCGATATGTCTATTACTGTGAATTATATTTTCTTTGGAAAGTAACAGTTTGTTTTTCGCACTGTATTGCAGTACTTTGAATTTATAGGGATTAAATGCAGAATGTCAGCTTACTTAGGGTATTTCTATCAATTTTAGAAGAGCCATTTAAAAATTGCTTGTCATTTCGCAAATAGACACCCTAATTCTAGGGCAATTGGCTTCACAGCTGTCTCCTATTTGGCAGGTGTGTTTGTTTGCATTGATGATGCATGCTCAAGAGATCTGTCATAGCCAAAACATTGTGTGTGCCAAAATCAACTGTTTGGTACATTAAGAAGAAAGGAAACACTGGTGAGCTTAGCAATGGTAAATTCTCTCTTAGACAAAGGAATATTACTCTAGCAGATGACCAAAGAATGGTGGAGAAAAAAATTCCGAAAGTCCAACAGAACACTCCAGAAGGTAGGCAAAATGTGTCAGACAACCACATGCAGAAGAGTACAACAATAAGGTAAAGTACAAAATGCTAACCACTAGCAAGCCTTAAGAACAGAATGGCCAGTTCAGTTTGCTAAAAAAGTACCTAGAGAGCCTTTAGTTGTAAAAGTTTTATAGACAGATGAAGATCAACCTGTACCATAGTGAATGGTTATCTGATATGGAAAAAAATACCCACAAATTATGGTTGACAGCCTTCAATTCAACCTCATAGCCGGTCCATTGAGAATCCCAAATGCTGCAGTGCAGAGGCAAAAAAAACAATGTCATTGTCCGAATACGTTTGGAGTTCACTGTATGTGAATTGCATTATTTGAACATTAAAATGGATGAAGTGTGGTGGGGTCTACATGGGAATGTGTCATGTTTCCACTTATCAAACAAAATATATTGTGGCTGGTCTGGTCCAACCGTTAAGAGCGGCTGATCAGGGAGAACATACAGTGAGGGAACAAATTATTTGATCTCCTGCTGATTTTGTACATTTTCCCACAGACAAAGAAATGATCAGTCTATAATTTTAATGGTAGGTTTATTTGAACAATGAGAGACAGAATAACAACAAAAAAATCCAGAAGAACGCATGTCAAAAATGTTATAAATTAATTTGCATTTTAATGAGTGAAATAAGTATTCGACCCCTCTGCAAAACATCACTTAGTACTTGGTGGCAAAACCCTTGTTGGCAGTCACAGAGGTCAGACGTTTCTTGTAGTTGGCCACCAGGTTTGCACACATCTCAGGAGGGATTTTGTCCCAGTCCTCTTTGCAGATATTCTCCAAGTCATTAAGGTTTTGAGGCTGACGTTTGGCAACTCAAACCTTCAGCTCCCACCACAGATTTTCTATGGGATTAAGGTCTGGAGACTGGCTAGGCCACTCCAGGACCTTAATATGCTTCTTCTTGAGCCACTCCTTTGTTGCCTTGGCTGTGTGTTTTGGGTCATTGTCATGCTGGAATACCCATCCACGACCCATTTTCAATGCCCTGGCTGAGGGAAGGAGGTTCTCACCCAAGATTTGACGGTACATGGCCCCGTCCATCGTCATTTGATGCGGTGAAGTTGTCCTGTCCCCTTAGCAGAAAAACACCCCCAAAGCACAATGTTTCCACCTCCATGTTTGACGGTGGGGTTGGTGTTCTTGGGGTCATAGCATTCCTCCTCCTCCAAACACGGCGAGTTGAGTTGATGCCAAAGAGCTCGATTTTGGTCTCATCTGACCACAACACTTTCACCCAGTTCTCCTCTGAATCATTCAGATGTTCATTGGCAAACTTCAGACGAGCCTATCTATTTGCTTTCTTGAGCAGGGGGAACTTGCGGGCGCTGCAGGATTTCAGTCCTTCGTGGCGTAGTGTGTTACCAATTGTTTTCTTGGTGACTATGGTCCCAGCTGCCTTGAGATCATTGACAAGATCCTCCCGTGTAGTTCTGGGCTGATTCCTCACCGTTCTCATAATCATTGCAACTCCACGAGGTGAGATCTTGCATGGAGTCTCAGACCGAGAGAGATTGACAATTCTTTTGTGTTTCTTCCATTTGCGAATAATCGCAACAACTGTTGTC
>JACXGI010006058.1:0-43729 GCA_016801175.1 Esox masquinongy | reverse complement strand
TTGTGGTTGACCTGGTAAATGCATTTTTCCTTTTGGTATTCCCTGTGCACGAGGGTTCCGATTGGCTGCATTCTGTATTCTTTAGTGAAATATTTGGTCTAGTTCACCGCGATTGTTGTTTACCTGGAAGTGTTTTAAATTTGCCAGGTTTTGCTTTGTTTGGTGTACACTTGGGTGTACGCATTCATTGCATCGTTAATGTGATTCTCTGGCGAGGCCCACTCTTTTGGCCTTTACCTATACGCCGACTCCGCGGAATTTAAATTTGCTTTCCCGTGTTGTGCTGTTGGCTGGTGCACGTGGAGATATTCGTCCGATGTCTTAGGGTTCTACACAAGAATAATGTCCTAAATTTAATCCGAGTGATAAATTGAAAATTGGTACCATAGTGCTTTCCTAATTTGGTAAAATATAGTCTTGTGGTTTCATTATAACAGGTTGAAATATTGTGTTTCTCTCTCCTTGTATGGAGTAGTAGAATGAAGAACCCCATGGTGATAGTCTTTAACGTTAAGAAAACACGTTGTTTCCCATGGAGACTGTAATTGCATCCAATATGGCCACGGCCTGCAACATAGGGTAAAATAGCCAAAGCACGTTTGTTCCCCATGATAAAATTAGATGTCCTATTTTGAATGTTGAATTGACTTTGGTTAAATACTAGTTTTTCTTTGCTTGTGTTTACCAATGATAACTGAGATAATACTTGTGTTTGAAATCCGACGCCTGATACTCGTTAATGGAGTTTAAATTCTAAAACGATAAACTGACAAAATTGATGTGACAGCGTTTAAAGGTCTAGATTGAGTGTCCTTGGTATTACTCGCTGATCGTACCTTGATTTTAGTGACATCATGCATCTGTTTTCTGTTAACATCGCCTTTCTTGAGATTTCTTTTTTCTTACTCTCCACCTACTGTTACTGTGTTGATAAGACAAGGACATTTTTACAACCCGCAACGATATTAGATCGGTAATAACTCTGAACCTTCGGTTAACGTAGGATATCGGCTAAGTTGAAAGCATAACGTCTCTTACTACAGACAGTTTGAGGACCATGTCAGATTTTATTGGGTGGAAACTTAAGTTTCATGAACATTTTACACAATCCATTTGGCCTTTATGGCCTACCAGCAGTGGGTAAAGTCCTGGGCTCCAGGAAGGGGGGCAGACCCCCTGAGATGGCCTCTACCAACCTTTCCCATTAAATCAAAGAAGCCTAATACTACGGGTTAAATTCGAGTGTTCTGACTGGTCTTACCTGTGGTAATTTCCCCAACATGTATATGTTCAGTTTTGGGATGATCAAATGTTAAGAGCAAGCTAAATATATTTTCCTCTCAATAGCTTTCATGTTGAAATGTATGGTTTTGAAACCAACTTGTAGTGTGGTTAGAGTCCTTAAGTCATCCCCCATTGTTAATGATTAGAACAATCTTGATGTCAATGCATGAAATATGCATGTAAGAGGTGATTTTGGTTTTGGCTGACCGCAACTATTTGGAATAAAATAGACATGCATTGAAGTTGGAGAAATTCCCCAAACCTTAAGGGGTTAATCAAGACATTATGTTTGTGTTGTCGCGAAGTACTTTGGCCAATGCCTGTGACAATGCTAATTTTGGTTACGGTTCATAGGCAAATGTGAGGGTTGTTTCGCTGTGTACGACAACTTTGTTAATAGGATATATGTTGTTATAGTTCCTTCACATAAGCGAACCATGTGGCACGTTTGTTGTTTTTGATATCGATTTGCTTTTTTCATGTCCGTTCTGTGTACTGCTTTCTCTCATGAGTCATTTTGTGACTTTATGACGTGAAAGCAGATGGGAATATATGGTATGATTAATTATGATGAAAAAGAGCTGATCTAAATTTTAGAGCGAATTAAATAGGTACTTAAATAGTTGCATGAAGAATCGGATTTTCTTGTTTGCATAATTATAACAGAAAATTGGCATATGTTAAAATTGGCATCCCTTAGTGTCAATTCACAGTATTTGTCTAATTTGTTATTTTTTGGAAATTGTTTGATGTAAAATCTAACATGGTTATGGTTCAGTAGAATACATCTTACTGTTTTGATTTGGTTTAACAAAGTAGGAACTAATTTGTTGGGATGAATAGTGACTATGAGAATGTGACTGTTCAGTTTGTTTGTTTGAAATTTGATTAGAAGTAATCATATTAATCTCATGCATTATGGAATAAGTGGGTAAAAAGGAGCAGGGAGCACATTTTTGTTATTCCTTTCATGTTTTCTAAGTTTTGCTATTTTTTAATTGAAACTGAGAACGTAATTCTGCATCAAGTTCTATTCTAGTAAACCAAGTTGATAAGTTTATTTAGTCTAAATTGTAAAGAGAGGTACAGACCCCTGGAGTGCACTACTCACTCACACAAACACCAGTGTGTGTGGGGTGGGGGGGCTGCTTGAATTGGGTTTTTGTTTTGCTTGCTATTACCTAGCTGGCTTGTTTCTCGAGATAAAGCCACTCTGTCATAATGAGATGGCCCCAGAACAGATTGGAATGTGTCCCTAAGTGATAAGGGGTCAATTCTTCAGGACTAGGTGTTGTTATCCTTAGGTCAGTAAACCATCCCCCACACCTTATAAACCAGAGTGGAGTTTGGGAAAGCATTTTTCATCACTCCTGCCTGCATCTTCAATCTCCGGAGAACTTCCTATCTTTGATACTTGTACTGAATTGTAATACTCTCTTTATTTACGAAATTCATTGGTTACATTAATTAATTGACTATTTGAAATCAATCTTAAAAGGGTCAAAATCCAGTTCCTTCAGACTGGTTACGACCATCAGTTAGCTCTCAAACATCAAATTGGTTGAAAGCCAAATTGACACACTGGGTTGAGACTTTCTTTAAAATAGAGGTTTTTAAGAGAAAATTGTAACTGTTACTTTGAGAGTTTATCTAGTACAGACAGGAGTTGAAGAGTACAAAAAGATGGGAATTGTATCTGGATTCTTTATTTCCTTGTGTAAAGGTGTAATATTTATAGATCAATGTTGGGTCACTCACTTCTAATTGGGAACCTTCCCCCCTTCTCCATGGTGAGCTCTGGGGAGATAGGGCATGGGGGGGTCATGCTTTATGACAGGATTACAGTGTCTTTTATGTGTCAGTGCTTAGGAGAAACTGACACTATGCTACATTTGGCGGAGTAATTAGAGTAATTAAAGGTTAAATAACAGTTATGTTAGCTAAGCTTCAAGATGGTGTGAAATGTTTTGATTTGCAATAAGGTATTTAATCATTTATGTGAAGCAAAGGTGAATTTGATTTTAGTTCCGAGACAAAACATTTAGATGTAATTATATATCAACTGAGATCTGGTTAGATGATGAACTGAGAATTGTTTATGAACTACTCTTTGAGACTGATACTTCAACGTAAGCAAACTATCTTAACTGATGATGAGTAATTGGAACAGAAATAGGAAATTGTGTTCTTCTGTTCTTGTAGTTTTTGTTTGTTGGTTGTTAAACCAACTATAGAAAAAAGGGAAATTGTTATTTTCCAACAATAGCAGAACAGAAGCACCAGAAATGTTAATGTTTCCACTGTACTGTTACTGTTTACAACTGTTATAATCTATTTAGGCAACGGAAGCAGAAAGACATTGGATATACAGGTATACAAGCTTGTTGAATGTATGGTAGGACTGTGTTCTAATGCATTAACAATAAGCAACAAACTAAGGTAATGGACATATTTCTGATTGTGTACTGTGCAGTTGCAACTAATCTTCTCAAGGAGAATTCACTGACAGGTAGGGGACACTTGAAAGCGATTCAGCGATAAAGGACTGGTTGGAACCCAGAGACTGAGTTTGGCTTAAAGGACAATTGTGAGGTGGGCTGAGATATGATGGATCTCACAAACACACACACACACACGGACTGTCACACAGCTGCAAGAGGATTCTATTCCCGAGGTGCAGCGAGTCTCCAGTAATGCCTGGTTCCTGACAGCTGGAGTAATTCTAGTCCTGATGATTCTGCCACGAGATGAAGAAGGCAACCTCCAACTGACGGGGGGAGCTAAGGAAAGCTCCAGTTCTGGACAACGTTTACTGGGGCGCGGAAGACCAACTGCATGACATCATGCCACGCTGATTGGGTCCATACCAGGTACACCTCATCTGCTGTCCAGGTTGATGAGAGAAGAACCTGGGATCGACGCCACACACGCTACAGGAGGGCTTCGGTGTTTAAAGACTAGGCACGGTGAATTGAAGTCACTGAGGGCAAAAGTGAGCTTTTTTGTTGCTAGTAACCATCACTTCCGACCTGGCCTGTAGCTATAGAGCCCTTAGATAAAACTGGTCATCTTGGCATTCACAAAGGAGAGCACACAGATTCTCCTGACCTGGCTGATAATGCAGCTAGATTGGAGACAACTAGAGCTGTGTCATCGTAACCCGTATTTGAACTATGAAGGACAACCCCTTGGAATATACATCTGACTTTTACGGTCTGTTACATCGGTCTGCCAGGAAATGGTTCATAACTAACTGACCGGAGGAGCAGAAAATTTGCGATGACTTTGGAAGTACATCTCATTGGAACCACGAGAGGACTTTTCAGTGAATCAAGCAATTGGCAAAAGAGGACTTTGTACCTGTAACAAATTGAAGGATGTATTCAGTGATTGGAGTTTACACACCCACTTGTCGATGCAACTAACCCTGCACTGTCAGTACATATAAGTCAACTGAAATTACCTACTTTACCATTGTTTTTAATATAAAAGCTTTTGCTGTACTATGTTATAGTTCTGTGTAATGAAAATGTGTGGTCTTGGAGTTACGACACAGGTAATGGTCAAGAAGCATGTAAAGGAGAATCCAGCCATTTCAGACGTGTTTTGTTCTCTTTTAATTAGGGTAATGATATCAACGGGGTCATGTTGTTAAAAAGTACTGATTTGTTGCAGTCTACATCCTAATGAGTAAATTGTTTAAGGATTGATACCGAGGGTTGATTTGGTATCAAGAGGATGGATTGTTATGGAAATTCTTGAACTGATGTATACTTAGTCCTATACATGTATAAATGGGTTACTAGTTAAAGGTACTGAGTCCCCATGTTTAGATAAGAAAAAGAATGTAGGAGAGGGGGATCTGGTATTTGTTTATGGTCATCATTGGATGGTCTCAGAAGATCATTGGGTTATCCATTAATTGTCTATCAGTTTAAACCATCAGCTTATATGTTCTTTGTCTAGATGCTGTGAGTCCCTTAGAGTTGAAAAGGTTACCCACAAGGTCCTTGGTTTAATGTGGGGGAGGACGGCCTCTTGGTTAAAACCTAGATATTGACAGAACAAAGGGAATGTGTACTATTAACATAGGACAGTTGGGCAGTAACTTACCACACCCCTTTTAACTGTAATAAATATGGACTGTTCATGTATTTTCCTCAGAGATTCCACAGAGGGTTATTTTGTAAGCTTTTGATGTGTCTCTCTATTTTGAAAATAAACTGCTAATTATGCCAAGAGAATTTTGTCTCTGCACTTACTCCTTTAAGAGTTCCTATCGATGGAGTTACCATCACAGTGGTCTCTTAAATTTTTCCGGAGCTGTATATACTGTATCTCTATGCCCCTCTCCATCTTCCGGTAATTTTCCTTCTCTCTCTCTATCCCTTTCCATCTCTTTCCATCCCTGCCTCCCTGCACATTTTCTACCCTTGTTGTTGGCTGTTTTTGCTCTCTCTGTCGCTCTCTCTTGAACTAAGTCAGTCTTTTAGATCCCTGAAGTCTATATCTGTCTCTGCACATCTCTCTTTCTGACACCCCCTTTCTTTTTCTGTTGTCCATTCTTCCGTGTTGGCTTGGTTGTGACTCAGCCTTGTGTGTAATGTGTATCTGAGTGTTATTTGTCTGCACATGCATGCGTGTGAACAAGCACTTGTCCATTTGTGCACGTATGTACACATTAAAACTCTGTGTGAGAGTGCGTGCATGTATAGTATGTATGTTTATGTGGTTTGTGAATTTAAGAAGAGAACTAGGGTCTAGGGGTGGTTTTAAGACAGTAGGTTGTTTTTAAGACAACTTGAACATTTTGAAAGAGTTACAGTAACGGGAAGTTGCTCTAGTTAAGAAGCAACTAGAGCAACCACAAGTAGTGACGTAAATGTCAAAAGTAAAATTAATCCATACAGCCAAATTTTTTTTTTTTAAACTTTATTTTAACAGGGAAAACAGACTGAGATCCCAAACTCTTTTACAGCTGTAAAAAGCTAAACACACAGTGGTAAATAACATCTAGTGGTTGTAATGTGGATGCTGCAGCATGCATATAGATAATATCACCATAATCTACAATGGACATAAAAGTAGTCTGCACAGTGTGTTTTCTATTTACTGAGGACAGACAAGCCCTGTTCCTATAGAGAAACCCTACCTTGTAGTAGGGTTTTCCCCCCAATTCAGTAACATTTATTTTAAAAGATAGACAATCTAAACATACACCTATGTATAGTGAACCCAGAGAGCAACCCTACATTTGCAATAAGGTGTACGTTACCAATACACTTTAAAACACACACTGTGTTCCACATACCTCCCAAATCCCCCACACACCCATCCCCTTACCAGGTGTGATGGCCACCCCGTTCCCATTGACCGCGGGGGGGCTGCCGTCCTCCTCTTCCTCCTCAGGCGGCTCGAGGCTGGCTCGCTGTTCCATGTTGCTGACCGACTGGTTCCTCTTCCTCTTGCCCTGAGCACTGGGCCGGGCTCCGGGCAGCAGTGCCTCACTCACATTCAGGGGAGGGGCTGCCGGACTGGGTTCGGCTGGGGGCTTGGGAGTACCGTAGAAGTTCTCTAAATAAAAGCAAGAAAACAGACTGCTGAGTTGGCGGGGTGTGGGCTGGCAGAACAAAACCCAAAGCAAGAAATTGAGGTTGCCATTTTCTGTATTTTTCTGTTGATCTAATGCATTTATTCATCAACAAGTGTTTCTGTAGCAAGCTAAATTCTTCAGGGCACCGGAAATATCAAAAGAGTGAGAAGTAGACAGAGAGGAAGGAAATTGATGGGAGAGAACACCTGCAATGACCAACATAACGCAGGGCTACCCAACCCGGTTCCTGGAGAGACACTGACCCCTAGGTTCTCTCCAATACCAGTTGTGACTACCCTGATTTAGCTTTTCATCTAGTTAATTATTGGAATCATGTTTCCTAGATTTCAGTCCTACAGCACTGTCACTCTCCAGGAGGAAGTTTGGGGAGCAATGAACTACACATGGTTTCTACAGCAAGACTGTTAAGACTGCCTTTCTAAGAGCAGTGGGGTGTTTATAGAGCTCCGGTAGATGACGTCACACAATCCCGGCATTCAACAGTCGAAATCAAAACACCACCATATTGGCAGGAAAGCAGGAGAAAGTGAACATATGGATAGCTTTTGTGTGCCGGGATGCCAGAACAATCGGGGAAAAATAAAAGGGAGAGAATTTTATCAGATTTCTAAAAATCCTGAAAGACATAATAAATGGATCACTGCCATAAAACGTGCTAGAAGGGACCACAAGAAAACGGAGCGATGGGGCCCCACAAGCAACGGATTCCGCTTGTGTAGTGACCACTTTATATCAGGTAAAGTTAGCTACAGAATACAACGCTAACGCTTCCTAACATTAATATAATATTTATTTAACAGGCTTTTATTATGGTTTCGACCTATGCAATATGCTGTGGATTTGCTGTGTTAAAAAAGGCTAAGCGCTTAAAGAAGCCTGATGCTCACTGTGTTGTGGGACATTTTTGGTCAGCTAGCTAGCTAGATAACTGTCAAATGTGGCATAACAAATGTGGGATAACAAATTGCTTATATTGCGAGAATTATTCATTTCAAAATCTTACACGATACGAAAAATTAAACCTGTAACTACATATGCACTTTTACGCTTTAGAGAAAAAGAGTGATAACCCTCTGTCACCCGACTACGTCCCATCCATTTTCAATTCTGTACCATCCCCGGAGAAGGGAATATGACTGCGCTTAGATGTATTCGACAGAAGAATGCATCATCAACAGCAGTAATCCTTCCAACAGATCCTCAAGACAAGCAGCTTCCTACTGCAGAACAGATTCTCACAGGAGAATCTCCTGTGAAGGAATCTACCCACAAACGTGAAAATGATTTCCAGCCCATTGGTATTCCTGATGATAATGATCTAGCAACTCCACCATATTACAGTGAAATCTGTAAGAAACACATTCAGTATCTTGAATTGGAATGCCAAACTCTGAGGACTGAAAATATGCTGTTTAAAGAGAAAATGAATAGAATGGTACTGAATGAGATGAGTCTACAGAACAACAATCAAAAATGTTAATGTGTCCTAGTGTTAAATAAACTCCCAGAAGACACCATGCTGTGTAAGCATTTTATTGCAGAATTTCCACAACATAAGCCATTACACCATACAACACTTAGACACTCCAAAGGATAAAATCACAACATGGTTTGTCAGCACCAAATAGCTGCATTTGTACTTGGTAATAGTATGCATGACCATGTCTTCAGTCTGACAGTTCCTTGCTTATATTCTTCAAGGCAAAAGTCTGCAACAGAGTTTGCTGCCTTATTTACAGAGAGGTCCTTTGCACAAAATGGGCACTTCATTTCTATGATGCCTGAACTACAGCAGCTGCAGGAAACATATCCATCAAGTGAGGCCCCGATAAACAGGTGTAAGGGTGAAATCCTGAATCCAGCAGTTTCTACCAGGACATCAAGAGTGTAAGAGGTGATACGGCATTTCATAGTATTTTCTTGCCAACTCTTCATGCTTACAACCCCATCTGGAAAACACAATACAATGAGTTTACATATCTTTTAGACCAGTCGTTCTCAACCCCAGTCCTGAGCACCCACTGCCATGCATGTTTTAGATGTCTCCCTGCTCCAACACACCTGATTCAAATGTATGGGAGACAAGGTGCTATGCTTATGGCAGTGGGTGCTCAGGACAAGGTGCTATGCTTATGCATAAATACCTGGTAGCCTCAATGGTGAAGCTATGAGACTTTGGGTAGTATATTTTTTTCTTATCAGGGACACAGAGGGCTTTTTGATGTCTGTCTTTGTGGCTGCTCTGAATGTAGATGCTGTTATCCTACCGCTTCTTTGATCAAACCAGACTTTGGACTTAAACTGTGCTCGAGTCTTCTCTACAATATCACTCTGAAAATACCATGATTCAAACTGTTACACAATTACATTTTCAAGTCACCAAATGCACCTCTGATTTTTACACTGACAGCATACACTTGCAGTACGATTTTCATTTTAGATTTGACTATTATCATCTCTTATCATCACCTGTTCTTTGGTCACAGATATGTTTTCAAACAGTGCTTCTGTTCAGTCTTGTAACTCTACTAGGTTGACATTTCTTGCCTGCTTGTCATAATGATTTGTGAGGGGTTTTGGTAGATCTAGCATGACAGCTTTTGGCACATAGGATGCTGCATACTCTTTGACCACGAAGACGATCACGTACTGGCTTTATGATCTGTCTCTCTTCTGTACAGCATTTTGATAGGCTGTTGTAGAGTTGGGCGTGCTCAGGATGGGTCAGAGATGGAAAAGCTAGTGGAATGACTGAGTAGCTTTTAGAATATTTCTCTTTTTTGCATTGTTGTGTGTTGTTAAAAATGATGTCCCTGCTTTGTTGATATTCCACTCTTTCAAAGATTCCTCACTTGGTGTGGCCCACTTGCACTTTTTAGATGTTACAGCTACCTCTTCCTCTCTTCCATGGTTATGCTGCCATACCCAGAACAACACAGCTGACACATAGCAGCAATCCTCACCAAGTCCATCTCTGCAATTGCAGTGGGCTCCTAACACATCCCCATCATTCCTGACCACCACCCATGTCTTTAACTGAGGGAAGCTTATATGACTGCTGTTTATCATACCTGTATAGTTTCATGTATGAGATGGTGCCTTTCAAAATTCCTTCACACAGCGATTATGTAGTTAACTCATTGTAATCAAAGATACAGACTAGCTGACCCGAAAACAGACTAGCTGACGACTACATTTTACTGCCCGTTGCTTAAGCTAGCTAATGTTAACCAAGATGAAGTGACACTTACCCTTCCAGTGAAGACAAAGCAAATTTTAGCTGGTAGACTCCAAAGCTGAATATTCATCACAAATCCAGATGTCGTACATTTGTACCCCTCAAGGCTTTTGTAGGCATTCAAAGACTCCAGAGTAGGACGAGGGAATGTTGATCAGGTAATTGAAGATGTCTGGATACTGCAAGTCTGGAATGTTGCCAGCTGTTTCAATACTAGTGAAAAGCACGCTGGGGGCATTATATGGGTCAGTTATGTTTAACACTAGAACCGCCAGGCCATTCAGACCAACAGTATCAGCCAGAGCTGAATGCCGTTTCTTGTCGTTAGCATAAGAATCAGCCCTATTAGCATACACATTCTCCTCCGCAGCAACTCGATCCAGCCAGAGCATCAGCTCATGTACTGGGTCATCATCAAACAATATAGAATAGAAAAATAATGAATTACAGAATTTGTTTGTTTTAAATGGTTATTGAATTTGAAAAAATATAAGAATGTGTTTGTATTGAAGGTCTTATCATATGAAAAAAATGACAAAAAATGAGTACATAGAATGATTATTTCTAAAAACACAGGCTATAGTATTTTCATTAATTTATTAGGCCCTACAAATTTACAAAATGAAAATTACGCAACACTTCAATTATTCAAAATACTGACCTCATTTTGATGATGTACAAGCTAAAATAAGAGACATTATCGACCAGTTTGCAACGATCAAAGGATATCCACATGAATAGCAATATATAGGCCTAAAGCACTTGATAAACACAATAAATACAAAGAATGAATAACACATAGGCTACAGCCTATTCGCAGAAATAAAATTGATAGATCCAAGGATATGTAGCCTTTTAATTTGTAAATTTGATTAGCAGAGCAAAAGGATGATCAAAGGATGATTTACAGTAGACTTCACTGTCACGGTGCCTCCCGTGATCGCACACCTTTTCCTCATCACATCACCCCAGACTTACCATCATTACACACACTGGATCCTCACTACTACAGGCTATCACTGCCCTTGTGTTTGTCAGTCTATGTGGAGTATTGTCTGCTAGTTTTCTGTGCGTGTTTGTTGTTTTTCTTGCCTTGTGCGCTTGTTCGTTTGTATTAGTTCTAGCTGTTTCGGCCTTCATTGTATTACGCATTATGCTTTTCGGCTTAGTAAACCCTTGTTTCACCATTCATCCTGCACCTGGGCTCCTTGCTTACCATACTTGACACCAAAATTAAAAAATGTAAATTCGATGAGCAGAGTAAAAGGATGATCAAAGGACAACTTACAGTAGTGTCTCGCAGTGGCATTTGCGGTCGCTGTTGGTTCGTTTCTTTTTTTTTGTGTGGAGGCTCAGGCATTGGAGGTGGCGGCTCATTATCAGAATCAGATGAAGACCCGATATCCGAGACATTGATTTCGGGATCTATTTCTATCTGACTCCATCTCATCTAAATTTTGCACCATCTGCAATGCTGTCAGGGCATCAAATCTTCAGGTTCTGTTTGCCATTGTGAACTAAACGCTGTGAATTGGGTTTGAGTCGTGTCTGACTTGCTCACAGAGTTCAGATGATATACAATTTCTACCCTCATCCTCATTCTTCATCATTACACTTCAGTCACATGCACAGGGGTGTCTGGGTTGATCAGGGGTTTATCGCCTATTCATCCATTGACATCATTGCTATTTCACTGCTATTCATTAGATTAGATTCAACTTTATTGTCATTGAACAAGTACAAGTACAGTATAACGAAATGCAGTTAGCATCTAACCAGAAGTGCAAATAGAAGAGTGCAAAAACTTTACAAGCGAAACAATTAAGAACAATGTATGTTATAAGTGGGATGTATAAATGTGCAAATTGAAGGTGCAAGGTGGCATGTGAAAATGAAACGCAAGGATAGCAGCAATGAGGATCCCGAGGTAGACATGTACATGTAACAACTGCAAAATAATGTAAACAACATGAACACAATTGCAAAGAATGATTTACAGTAGCCTACATGAAAATACAGAAAAGTAATTTGTCGATTTTATTGATGAAAAACAGTAACATGTAATACAATTGCTGAATTGATAATTGGTGATCGTTGGTATTTCGTTTTGTGAATAATTATTTAGCCTAATACATTTGTAGATTCTTAATCTTCAGTAAAATAATTGTCTGCAATTAAACCAAGATAAAACAGAGATTATTGTTTTTGGCAACAAAGAGAACTACTACTAGTAAAGAGCTGGATTCACGGGCCCTAAAAACCAGGGACCAAGTGCATAATCTTGGTGTTCTGATTAACGTAAGGTCTGAGTCTTACAGTCACATCAAGGCGATCACCCAAACAGCAATCTATCATCTTAAAAATATAGCCTGAATCAAGGGCTTGGTGTCCCACAAAGACCAAGCGAAGCTCATCACTGCTTTTATCTCTAGTAGGGTTGACTACTGTAATGGCCTTTTAACTGGAGTCCCCAAAAAGACTGTAGAACAGCTGCAGCTCATTCAGAATGCTGCTGCTAGAATGTTAGCCAGGACCAAGAGAATAGAACACATAACTTCGGATCTTATATCTTTGCACCGGCTTCCAGTCAGTTACAGAATAGATTTCAAAGTGGTGCTTTTAGTCTATAAATCACTGAATAGTTTAGGCCCTGAATACATTTCTGATATGTTTGAAGATTACAAACCGAACAGGGCTCTTAGATCCATGAACTCAAGTCAGCTAGTAGAGCCCAGAGTCCAAACTAATTATGGCGAAGCGGTGTTTAGCAGCTATGCTGCTCGAAAATGGAATAAACTACCAGAAGATCTTAGATGTGCCCCAAACGTATACATTTTTAAATCCAGGTTAAAAATACTTCTCTTTTCACGCACCTATGACTGAGTGCTTAAACTTTAGCCTTACTGCTTTTATAGCTTCCTCATGGAATATTACTATTTTACTGGGGCAATGTCTTATTATTAATATGAATTTTATATTTCTCTTTTTTTTTATTAAATGTTTTAATATTTCATGGTTATTCAATTTCAATTTTGCTATGTTTTACCAATCGTTTCTCTGTAATGCAAGTTCTGGTGTTATCATAGGCATAACCTCTTTTCACACCCCTATGAATTGAGCACCTAACTCCATTGGGGGAAAAGGTTTTCAGAACTCTTAATGGGAGGTTTTCAGACCTCTTGATGGGAGGTTTTCAGACCTTTTAATAAAACCTGTAAATCCAGGTTAAAAAAATTTCTATTTTCACGTGCCTATGACTGAGCGCTTAAACGTAACCACACTGTTTAGCATTACAGCTTTTATAGCTTAATTTGTTTTTATTTTGTTTTTACTCTATTTCTATTTTCTTATTCTACGTTTGATTATTATGTTTGATTATTATGATGTTGTATTTTTTATAAATATTTTTTTCTTTGTAATGCACATTGAATTGCTATGTAAGAATTGTATGTATGAATTGTGTATGTATGAATTGTGCTATATAAATAAACTTGCTTGCTTGCGTGCTAAAATAAGCAGAGATTAAAGCTGCAAGCAGCATTTTAGGGGGCCGAGTGGGAGCACAGGAAGCATCTCCCTACATGCTGTCACTAGAGAAATATTTTTTGCTATTTAAAAATGCCCAATGCTGCTTGTAGTCAGGATGTCCAATCGAGGAAGAGGAAATCAAAACAAAACCAAACAAAAATACCTTGAAACCGGAAAAGGAACCAGGAAATCCTAGTTCAGCTAGCCCGTGATTAGAAGGGATGAATAATGTTGTCTCTGGCTGGTTTCAATCCGTTGTTTTCTGTATGGCAGACTGTCTTTAACCATTAAGCTATTTCAACTATGGGAATGCAACTTTTTCCTCAGCCATTATATTTTTGCTGAAATAATGTGGACAACAGAACATTTATTAATGGAACTAAAGTATACTATTGCACAAAGTTTACTGTAGATGGCTAGCTAATAGCTATACAGTACCTATAATGAAAACAATGACTCTAATCACTCCATGGCTGGTTTGTTTCTTTAGAAATCAATAAAAAAGGTCACGTCATACAATTATTCTTTTAAATATATGAGATACATGGTATTACAGAGTGGATATATGTTGTTGTGAGATGGGTGAAAAGTACAGAGTGGATAACTATTTCTGAAAGAAAAAAATTGGTCTGAGAGGGGAATCAAACCAGGGTCTAAATACTGAACGTCAGGGATGTTTGCACAAGACTACTTGGCCTGCTCGTACTCACTTCAACTCTGTATCGTCTCCAAATGTAACTTTTACCCCAGTCATTACAATTTTGCTGAAATAATGTGTCAACAAAACGTTTATTAATGGAACTAAAGTGTACTCTTGTACAAAGATTACTGTAGATGGCTAGCTAATAGCTATACAAGCCTACCTGTAACGAAAACAATGACTTCAATCACTCCATGGCTGATTAATTTGTTTAGAAAACAATTACAGTATAAAAGGATCACATAATACAATTATTCTCTTAAATGTATGAGAATCATGATATTACAGACTGGATATATATTGCTGTGCGACGGCTCAAAAGTGCAGAGTAGATAAATATTTCTGAGAGACAAAATTTGAAACATCGGAGAGGAGAATTGAACTGGGGTCATAACATTGAAGGTTAGGGATGTTCCCAGTAGGCCACAGGGCCCGCTGGCAGGCAGTACACCTCCGTATAGTCTCCAAATGCAACTTTATCCCAGCCATTACATTTTTGTTGAGAATCTCAGTTACCTCATTTAGTGCAACAGAACGTTTTTTAACGGAACTAAAGTGTGCTCTTGTACTAAGATTACTGTAGATGGTCGTCCATATAATAACAGTTGAATAGCTAACCAATATGCTATGTGAACTACGAGGAAATCGAAATCATTGGCTGAATCTGAAATCGCATACTACATACTACGTAATATAAGTACGTACTTCGCGGATGATGGTGAAGTACGTATTGTTTTGTATTTACTAAGCTAGTATGCCAGTATTGGGACCGATTGGAACATACTACCTCATCGTAAAATTGCATCTCGACATTAGATCATTTTGTCACGCATTAACATCACGCCAAGTTTAAATATTTAGCTAGACACCATTAATCATTGTGTTAAATGGACTAACATTTCTAATTAAATTTACTTCCACCACAAATAGCGTCTATGAACTGTATGGCTTTTATTAGCCAGTAATAGACTTACTAGTATCCGCTTACAACTTGGAATAGTCAAAAGAATTGAGCAATTGTTAGCGAGACTGAAGATGAACTTTACACTGTGAAAGCTATTTCATTTCATGGCACAACAACGTTCGTTTTTCTTTCATTCGTGAATGACATTGGTACAATAACTATCAATATAGGTGAAGATAACTGACTATTTCGTCAAGTGAAAAGACGAGAGAATTGTGGATCCCCTCTTTTACTGCGCAAGGGGTTGTGATCTTTATTACCCCAAAAACCATACATGGATGTGACATCAAAAATCCACCAGAAATAGTCGCAATATAACCGTAAACAGTTTTATTTTAGGCTTACTGGAACTTAGCTACTGAAGGTTGTAGCCAGCGAAGTTTATGTCTATTCTGAAGAAATCCTAATGCATAGTTTGTTTTGTTTGTGGCGAGGCTCGAACACCAGTCAGCTGTATGGCAGTCCGCGTCTCTAACCACTACAATATTTATGAGTAGTCAGACAGTCACTCACTTACTCAGCAAGAGACATTCGCTCTTCTTGGACGGCTCCGCTTACGCGGTCCAGCAAAAAAATGTGTGTTTATAGTGGAGAATGTGTTATGTGTAGAGATACGTGACATCGTTTTTGTGGGGGAGGAGTGTGGTTTCTTGGATTAAAATAGGTATATCTGTATGCTGAGTGACAGGAGAATGTGTGTGTGGTTTTATGTGGAGATATGAGTGTGTAAAGAGAGACGAGAGAAAGTGTATTTGGAGGGAGGGAGTAGAGGGTAGGGTAGGAATGTGTGTGTGAAGCAGAGAGTGTGTCTTGGTGAGGAGTGAGGGGAGGAGAGTGTGGAGTATGTGTGACGAGAGAATATAATGTGTGTGAGAGTGTGGCGGGAGGACAGCGTATGGGCATAAAGGAGAATGTGTTTGGGAGGTTGTGGCAGAATTTCAGTGAATATCTTAACATCTGTGACATTTATAGCCGCTGTAATGCCATGACATTGTGCATAGGTGCGAAGTGTCAAAGACGTTAGCCACCTTGCGTTAGCTACCTAGCATTAGCAACATTGTGTTAGCCACCTAGCGTTAGCCACATAGCGTAAGCCACCTTGCGTTAGCAACTTAGCATTAGCAACATCGCTTAAGCCACCTAGCGCTAGCCACATAGCATGAGTCACCTTGGGTAAGCCATATAGCGTTTGCCACCTAGCGTTTGCCACCTAGCGTTTGCCACCTAGTGTTGGCCCCCTAGTGTTGGCCCCCTAGTGTTGGCCCCCTAGCCTTGAGCTTGCTAGCCACCTGAGTGAGAGCAAAAATCCTCTTCCTCTAGCGTCACACGCACACGCAGTGGCCAAAATGATATGACACCAGGGTAAAATTCCTAATACCACACCAGGGTTAAATTCCTAATACCACTGACTTTGAATGGGAAAGGTTTGGCTTGTTAAACTGAAGAATTGGCTCCATCGATTAAAGGAATTGCACACAATTAGCATCTCAGTTACCTCATTTAGTGATTAAAATCTCTAGAATGTTTCATGTCTCTAACTTATTTGGCTGATTTTTGGTGCATTTCTTAAAATCAGTGAGGTTTATAGCGCCACCTTGAGAACTAGCTGTTCATACCTTTAAGGGTTCATTCCTGGCCTTGAGGATTATCTGTTAAGAAAATAGCATCTTTCTTGGATAATCCTTATAGGATTTATAGCCTTATAAAAATTGTGCCACAACTAAGTCAAATTCAATTGTGGATTCCGGCCACCTTGATTGAGTTATCAACTTTCTTTATAGACTTTTAAAGATAATGGTCCACACAGATCCTTCACAGCAAACAGCATGCCAATCCGTTCAACGGTCTGGGAGATGTCATTTAAGATGTCAAAATAACGCAAAACATTGGTGAGGTTTATAGCGACCCCATAAGGTAATTCTGTACTTGACTTCTGCTGTCTATTCGAGGCAGAGATGCTAATGGGCATGATTCGTTTCGTAGCTGTTGGATATTCCCATGGGGATTTATGGCCTTATATAGTCATAGACCTGCCCACCTCAATTTCAGTCGCTGATTTCAGCAGTATTGTTTGAGCTATCAACTTTCCTCATATAACTTTTAAAGATAATGTTTCAAAGGTCTTTCACACTGTGGAAGATTAATTAATTATGCATATATATTATGTATTAAGGATGCATAAATATAACATATTTTTATAAATTAGGTTTATTAAATATGTGTTAAATATGTAGGTTTTGTGTATATGATATACAGGCTGGATACTTTGCTGGGAAACGTGGTTATAAATGTGGGGACTTCAGCTATAGCTTGTCCTCCTCTCTGTCAGAACTCTTGCCAGCAACGGTCCTAGGATTTGGAGCATTAAGATGAGAACCAGATGTTAGAAGAAAATATAAGGGGCCGCTCAAAGTGTGTGTCTTTGTCATACCTAGGAATGTGCACATGAGTGTACTTTATCTGTGTATCACCTACAAGCTTGTAATAAACTATTAGAATTAAATTATTGGTTTCCTGGAGTACTTATAATTGAGAAAGTTAAGTGGACTCAACTATCGAACCTGAGAAGTGGAAAAGAATTATCCACAACATTTTGGCGAGCCAGCCAGGAGGGCAATTCCCCATGTTTGGTTTGACTGACTGCGTCGACGGACGGAAGGTTTCCGACTACTGAACTCACTTAGGACAAGGTAAAGCAGACACCTATTTACGAAAGATTTGTGTTAGAGTCGGTTATTTTCTGCCCTGCCTTTGCTAAAGATCTAAAGCAGCTTAGTGAAAAGTCTGAAAAATTGATTAAAGACACCACCCACCCATGGCCACCTGCTGGCACCATGTTGAAGGCACACTTGAAAATAGTTCAACAGACACTAGAGGAAAGATTACAGAACAAGAAAACCAGAGAAAAGATAATAACTGTTACTAGCAAGACACTCCTTCAGATACGGAAGTCAGACAACCAGCTGTACAACTGGAGGACAATTAAGAATGAACATAAATTTAAGACCTAAAAAGATGCTACCCCATCAACAGCCCCACCGCCGCCATATGCAATGAAGTTTACATCTGGCATTTATCCATCCGTGTCAGAATTTTACCCAACACTGTCAACAAGTGAGACTGAGGGAGCAACTGTGCATCTGGAGGGACAGATGATATTCAAGGAGAAGGTGGAAGCATCCGATGAACCTACTGGTCCACCAGCAGCTCAGATGGAGCCTACAGCCTATGGGACAGGAGGTTTTCCAGCAGCTGCAGACCACATCACATCAAGAGAAGGATGCATCACCCATCAAACTTTAGGTGAAGCCCTTATCACCTACTACCTCCCAAGAATTTACAGAAGAAGAGTATGTGGACACCAAGAGGGAGAACAAGTGAAGAGAAAACATATATGAAAGTGAGGATGAAGCTAATGAAAGTAAAGAGACTGAAAGTAAGAATAGAGGGGAAAATGACTACCAAAGAAAAGAAGAGGACTAAAGCGCCCAGACAAAGCTCTCTGCTATTTATAGACCTGAACAGACATTGGGAAAAAGCAGACAATTCCCTGATAACAATCACAGAAATAGATGCTCTATTGCATAACAGCCATCTGGAACCTGATGTGAGAATGGCCCTAGAAAACAAAAGAGACAGGCTCATGAAAGGTGTTAATGAAAATTTGCAGGCAACAGAGAAGATCGTCAGACAGTCCCGCTGAATCCAGGGACAGCCACCTGACTCCCAAGCCCCAATGGTGCTCCTACCCAATCTGAACGCACCTGATGCACCATTTGTTCAACATGTACTCTGGGGAGCGAGAGACTTACAGGCCATGCTCAACAAACTCCATAAACATTCTGAGGGGGGAGGAAAATGGATCACAGCATTTGAGCAACAGACATACTATGTGTGGGGGACATCAGACAATGGCCCAAACGGCAGGCACAGAAGCACCTGCCATCCTCACAGCTGGAGGTATAACTATAACAGTACTAGATGGAGTACCATTTAAACACTACAGGAATTCTTTGTGGGCCGCAATGAGAAATCAGTGGCCTATGCAACCAGACATGACCAAGCTAACTGAGATGACTTTGAAGGATGACATGAACTGTGAACAACTCATTCAGGACTTCCTAGAAGCCTGAATGGTGGAGAGAGGAGAAAGATGGACCTCAAGTAGGACTACACAACTGCTGTTCTTACACACCCTGGTGAAAAATCTACCACAGTCAGTCGAAGCCAAGGTGAAAGACCTAGTGGGCTTCGATGCCATGGATTGGAATCTGAAGAAAAGTCACATTAAACATCTTGTCAATCATTTCTGAGAGGCTTAAAAGAAGAAAAAAAAGGAACCTGAACCAATCACAGGCCATGCATATTAGGAAACCACTGGCAGAACTGGAGGAGAAAGACAGCAAGGAAGTAATAACACAAGCAGCCATCATAACAAACCAGCCCACCCCTCTGCACCAACAACCACCCCAGCAGCAGTGGCAGCCCAACATGATACATCCTCAGACCACTGCTCCAACACCAGTCCAGATATATACTGGATATATGCCACCACCAGGGAGGAACACATAGGGTAAACAGAAAGAGGGAACGGACGAGTAACAGCAAACAGAGTAGCCTAAGTCTCTGATAACCCCAGAAGAATGAGCAGCTATGAACTTCTACTCACTGCACCCAACGTCATCATTCAGAGATTTTCGGTTGTCAACCCTGCTGAGCTACTTACCACGGCAGACGACGGCGATGCCCACGACTGTATCGCCACTAGAGCAGTGGAGAGTCAGGCAAGAGCAGACCTCCACTCTGAAGCATTTCCTGACAGCAACCTCACCCTGTTTGTTGACGGCTCATCCTTTATTAACAGAGACACTGGAGAACGACACTCTGGCTTTGCAGTAGTCCAGCAGACCTCACTATGCGGATTAACCATTGTACACTCAGAAAAAATCCCATCCCATTATTTGGCACAGGCAGCTGAGTTATTGGCACTCACCAATGCTTGTAAATCAGGGGATGACAAATGACTGACTGTATATAGTGACTCCGCTTACGCGGTTGGTGTAGTGTGTAGTCGGGTAGATGTGTGGGCAGCTCGAGGATACCTGACTGCAGCAGGATCCCTTGTTAAACATTGTGACTTGATTAGAAACTTGCTTGATGCTATGAAATTAACTTCAGCTCTTGCAGTAGTCAAATGTGCTGCACATACAGGAGGTAGAGACATTGTGTCACAAGGTAATCATATAGCCGAACATGCTGCTAAACAGGCAGCTGAAGCTCTGACCCCAGTTGAGTTTCACGCACACCCTATAATGGATTAGTGATTGCTCCCTGGAAGTCGTACTGAACATGCAAAAAGCAGCAGTCTCTGAACACCTGTTCTGGGTTTCCAGAGGATGCATGCAGGACCCCGACTCTGGCCTGTGGTGCCAGGCGAGCTCTGGGAAAGTGGTTGCCCCCACGGATTTGATATCCTTATTGTGTAGAGCGGCACACGGTGTTTGCCACTCTCC
The DNA here is from genome assembly GCA_016801175.1 of Esox masquinongy. NCBI lineage: Eukaryota > Metazoa > Chordata > Actinopteri > Esociformes > Esocidae > Esox > Esox masquinongy. Next base: position 22,888 of record JACXGI010006058.1, on the reverse strand, counting down.
AAGGGGGGAGATGGTAAGGAAATTGTCAGCTGATTGGTTTGTTCCAAATTCTGCAGAACATTGTAAAAATGTCATTTACCAATGCCAGACATGCCAAGAACACAATATTAAAAAGGGAATTCAAACAGTCCTTGGGACCATGCCACCCACTTGGTTATTGATTACATTGACATGATTGAATGGCGCGCGAACAAGCGATACTGCTTGGTTGTGATTGATAGATTTTCACGTTGGGTGGAAGCCTTTCCCACTGCTAATTGTGACACCAGATCCGTTGCGAAACATCTGGCTAACGAAATTTTTCCGCGTTTCGGCGTTTGCACCACACGTTCATCAGGCAATGGCATTCATGTCACAGCAGATTTGATCAAAGAGATGTGCAAGAGCTTAGGTATCAAACAAAAATTCTCATGTGTTTACCATCCTCAAAGTGTAGGAATTGTTGAAAGAGCTAACAGAACGCTAAAAAGCACATTAGCCAAAGCATGCAAAGAGACATGAATTAATTGGGTTGAATGTTTACCATTAGCTCTGATGAATATGAGGGCCTCCGTAAACAGAGGCACTGGCCTTACACCCCATGAAATTGTGACAGGAAGACCAATGACTGTACCCTTAATGAGACCTCCAGGAGTATCTGGATTAGAAGAGTTTGATCAGGGGTAGAGTAAGTATTTGAAAGGACTAACCTCTGCTTTAAGACGTGTGTATTCACAGGTACGACAATCCAATTTTCCACCACCAGAAAACCAGGACATCATTGGACAACCAGGTGATCAGGTACTTGTTAAGGTCTACAAGCGCAAATGGACACAGCCAAGGTGGCTGGGGCCATACCAGGTGATCTTGAGTACAACAACAGCGGTCAAAGTGGAGGGCCGACAAGGTTGGATTCACCTGAACCATTGCAACAGGTTAAAAGATCCAAAAGAAGTGACCGCAAATGGAGAGGAAGAATCGGAAGGCAACAGAGAAGTATGAGCTGTGGAGGGTTCTTGTCATTAACAATAGGACTGACAATACTGACAATAATGACAGTACTGACTATTGTAGGTCTAGAACCTCTCTTATTCCCTGATAAAGACTTAATTGATACACAAATTGACCTGATAGGGTATACACATGTGCGACATTCGAAGAGAGACAGAGTGGAAGGCTTACGGCTTAGATGCCTCAGCAGTAAAAATTGCAGACCCATGGGCTGGTAGAAATATGTGGTTTCAACAATTAACCCATTCCGTAAGAATGGCAAGCAATAATGGTTGCCCCTGCATAGTGACAATTCAATCTCCTAGTAATCATGCCACTATTATCGGCTGAATGCCCCTACCAAGATGACCCTGTTGAAATTGGTGATTACAAGTTAAAGGACTTGTCAAAAGTCATGTTTGACGATGACTTTTGACAAAAACCCCGTCCCGGCGTATCTACTAAAGAAGGAATAAGGAAGGTTAGGTTATTGAGTGAATTCTAAATTACTCCGAAGGGTATAGTGTTTGTTTTCTCTAAATGTTGGTATCTTTTCAGATGTGTTCTGGAGATTATGAGTTCCACTGAGTGTGGAGCGAGCCGTTCCGGGATCTGCAGACTCCGGTTTTCTGTCTTCTTCTCATCGGATCCTGACCTGGATTCTACATCATCTGGTGTCATGGAATCTCAGCCTGGCTCCTTTCATATTCTACACTTATACACTCATACACTTTCATAATGTTTGGGGAATGTTGTTTTTTCATGTTAGTGACAATGGACTTGATTTTGCACTTTTACTTATTATGTAACACATGACTGCTTATTGACATTTTAAGTTTGTTTTTTCTGTGATACAGTGGATATAAAAAGTCTACACACCCCTGTTAAAATGCCAGGTTCTTGTGATGTAAAAGAATGAGGCAAAGATAAATCATGTCAGAACTTTTTCCACCTTTAATGTGACCTATAACGTGAACAATTCAATTGAAAAACAAACTGAAATCTTTGAGGGGGAAATTAAAAAATTCACAATAACCTGGTTGCATCAGTGTAAACACCCTTAAACGAATACTTTGTTGAAGCACCTTTTGATTTTATTACAGCACTCAGTCTCTTTGGGTAGGAGTCTATTAGCATGGCACATCTTGACGTGGCAATATTTGCCCACTCTTTGCAAAAGCGCTCCAAATCTGCCAGATTGCGAGGACATCTCCTGTGCACAGCCCTCTTCAGATCACCCCACAGATGTTCAAATGGATTCAGGTCTGGCCCCTGGCTGGGCCATTCCAAAACGTTAATCTTCTTCTGGTGAAGCCATGCTTTTGTGGATTTGAATGTGTGCTTTGGGTCGTTGTCATGCTGAAAGGTGAACTTCCTCTTCATCTTCAGCTTTCTAACGGACGCCTGAAGGTTTTGTGCCAAAATTGTCTGGTATTTGGAACTGTTCATAATTCCCTCCACCCTGACTAAGGCCCCGGTTCCAGCTGAAGAAAAACAGCCCCAAAGCATGATGCTGCCACCACCATGCTGCACCGTGGGTATGGTGTTCTTTGGGTGATGTGCAGTGTTGTTTTTGCGCCAAACATACCTTTTGGAATTATGGCCAAAAAGTTCAACCTTGGTTTCATCAGACCATAACACATTTTACCACGTGCTTTTGGGAGACTTGTTTTTGCAAACTTCAGCCGGGCTTGGATGTTTTTCTTTGTAAGAAAAGGCTTCCGTCTTGCCACCCTACCCCATAGCCCATTCATATGAAGAATATGGGCGATTGTTGTCACATGTAGCACACAGCCAGTACTTGCCAGAAATTCCTGCAGTTCCTTTAATGTTACTGTAGGCCTCTTGGAAGCCTCACTGACCAGTTTTCTTCTCGACTTTTCATCAATTTTGGAGGGACGTCCAGTTCTTGGTAATGTCTCTGTTGAGCCATATTTTCTCCACTTGATGATGACTGTCTTCAGTGTGTTCCATGGTATATCTAATGCTTTGGAAATTATTTTGTACCCTTTTCCTGACTGATGTCGTTCAACAATGAGATCCCTCTGATACTTTGGAAGCTCTCTGCGGACCATGGCTTTTGCTCTGAGATGCAACTAAGAAAATGTCAGGAAAATCCTACTACAACAGCTGAATTTTATTTGTGAATAATCAAAGTCATTTTAAATGACGGCAGGTGTGTAATGACTTCTATTTAACATGAGTTTGAATGTGATTGGTTAATTCTGAACACAGCCACATCCCCAGTTATTAGAGGGTGTACACACTTATGCAACCAGGTTATTGTAAGGTTTTTATTTTTCATTTTCCCCCTCGAAGATTTCAGTTTGTTTTTCAATTGAATTGTTCACATTATAGATCACATTAAAAGTGGAAAAAGTTCTGACATGATTTATCTTTGTCTCATTCTTTTACATCACAAAAACCTGGCATTTTCACAGGGGTGTGTAGACTTTTTATATCCACTGTATGTTACTCTGAGTATAGTTTTAGTGTGCAAGTTAAGCATAGTTGATATTTGTGATCCTTTCTGTCATTAGGTTTTCCCCATGCCTGGGCTTTCCATAGGATGACGGTTGGGACTTAGTGCCCTTTGGTCTTTTTCCAATCCTTAGCAAATTGTAGGATTGGTTGTTTTACCCTTGGGTTAAGTAGGATGTAATGAGGAAGGTTTGTTTTCATGCTTTATATAGGGTGTTGAGAATGGTTAGTCTCAAAGGGGGGAAATGTGGAAGATTAATAAATTATGCATATATATTATGCATTAAGGATGCTTAAATATATTATATTTGCATAAATTATGTTTATTAAATATGTGTTAAATAAGTAGGTTTTGTGTATATGATATTCAGGCTGGATACTTTGCTCTGTCTAGGAGTTGGGGAAACATGTGGTTATAAATGTGGGGACTTCAGCTATAGCTTGTCCTCCTCTCCGTCAGAACTCTTGCCAGCAAATCCTTGTTCTCCTTTTGGCCCCAGGCCCAAATACGGGCATTCCTTAGCTTAGGTGTCCTACGGTCCTAGGATTTGGAGTATTAAAGTGAGAACCAGATGTTAGAAGAAAATATAAGGGGCCCCTCAAAGTGTGTGTCTTTGTCATACCTAGGAATATGCACGAGTGTACTTTGTCTGTGTATCACCTACAAGCTTGTAATAAACTATTAGAAATAAAGTATTGGTTTTCTGGAGTACTTATAATTGAGAAATTAGAATTAAGTGGGCTCAACCCTCGAACCTGAGAAGTGGAAAAGAATTATACATATAACACCAAACGCCATGCAAATCCGTTCAGCGGTCTCGTCGGAGATGTTGTTTAGGGGTTTTTCACTACAGTCAAAATCGAGGCCAAATTGTTTGAGATATCAACTTTTCTTATATAACTTTTAAAGACAATGGTCCAATGGTGCTTCACACCAACTGTCATCCAAATTAGTTCAGCGGTTTCGCAGAAGATGTAATTTAAGTGTGTTTCTATTAACGGCAAAACTGTGAGAAACATTGGTAATGTTTATAGCGCCCCCAAGAGGTATTTCTGTATGGGACTTATTCTGTCCATTAATGGCAGACATATTTATGGGTGTGTTTCGTTTCGTAGCTGTTTGATATTCCATTTGGGATTAATGGACTTCTAAAGTCATAGACATGCCCACAGTTTAAATTGCTGATTTCGGCCATATTGTTTGAGGTATCAACTTACGGGCACTTTTAAGGCTCTTTGACATTCAAATTGTCTTTGGATTGATATATTTTTTTCTAATGAAAAGCTTCTAACACACTATCAAAGTCTATAAGCCTGTTTTAAAACTAATTTCATGACATTTATCTCACAAAAATTAATTTGCCCGATTAATGATCAATAATTCACTTTCTTAATTACCTTTAAAACATAATAGTTATTAACCAAATAATTCCTGACAATGTCAAGAACTCATCTTTACTGATCCAAGTGGTTGACTATTAGATTCATGAAAAAAGACACCATTTGTGAAAAAGCTATACCGCTAACTGACAGTTGGTCTTGAATTCTGAGTTCCTAAAGTATTCCAAACTGCTAAAACTCAAAGTGAAGCTACACCATTAACCTTCTGGGTCTGAGGTGATTTCAGCCGGATTTCACTACCTGCACATTTTGGGACCTACATTCATTTCTGTAAAAGGTATCATGAAGTATTATATATCCTGGTAATCACAAACCCTCAGCTACAATAAAAACACATAAAAACAGACTTCTTGGACACTATTTAGAAAACTCGTGTTAGAAAGGCAAAAAAAAGTTTTACGAAGAGCATTTCTATGATAAGGTATGATAGAATTTTATTGAAACCAATATGAAGTATTGTTTCTATGGTATTTTCTGATATTTCCATGCCTTTACTGTCATATTACATTGCTTTAGGTTGAAACTAATGAATAAAATTAATAATACAATGTAAAAAATACAGGTTCCCCAAGAAATATTGTTTAAAATAATTTTATGAATATCTGCAAATTTGACTAAGTCTATGTGTAATGACACCAAAAGGCCACTAGATGGGAGCAGAGGATCGGTAGCGCAGTTTGTTTTAACTTATCTAAAAAAAAAAAAGATACCCTACTTTTTTCCAAAAACCAAAGAACATCCCCATAGTATGTTGACAGAAGAACATTTTTATATCATATTTATAATACAAACGACGTAATACAGTGCTATAGATCATACATAGCGATGTACTTACATGTAATCCGGACGGGCGTTGACACCAAGGCCGTAGCAATGGTTTCAACATTGGGGGGGACGAAATCTGCCAGGGGGTCTACGGATCCTCCCTCGAAAAAGGACTCTTAACCATCAATATGTGCGCAGTCTGATAGCGCCGTGTTGATGTTGTTCCTAAGACACCATAATTAATGTTGCTCCAGGACCATCATTGCAACTGACCTGTAGTTAGTTGGTTACCCCAGTCCAAAGACAGAATATTCCCTTGCCCCCAACCTTTTGACCTAACCCTAACCTCAGACACCTGTGCCTAAACCTTAACTAAGAGACAACTGTGCCTAAATCTAACCTCAGTAGCACCTGTACCTAAGCCTAACCTCAGTTCTGCCAACATTAATTATGATGTAGTAGGAACAATACCAACATGCCGATATCACCTGAGTCATCAATATTTGCTCCTTTCTCGCTCACCTCCATGTCACCTGCTCTCTCTGCCCTGTCGGCATCCTCATGCTCTCTCTCCCTCTTTACTCTGAACCTGAAATAAATATTATCAGTAAACAAGTGGTGTTTCTTGGCATGAAGTTCAGGAATGGATTACTAACCATTTCTGATCTGAATGGCAATGATAATTATATCAAGAAACATAGACTCATCTCTTGTTCTACTGTATAGTTCTGTCATCTGACTGGCAATCATTTTCTCACTGCTCTCAACTTTTCTGAGGTTGCCCAAAATAAGGACGAATGTCACTGCCACCCATCCTCTTGCTCATAATGACAATCACTGTGAATGAAAGCTGACTGTAATCCATCTGCTTGCACTTTAATCAAACAAACATTAATAATGTTATTTATGATAAGCAATTAAAGCTATACAGAATGCTATTCGAGTATGCAATAAATAAAAGCTACTACTGTCTACATAAATTACACATGCAGTACGGTACGGTACGGCAACACCCCTTGGACAAACCACACGCAGAACTGCAGTACACCATAATACTAATTGTAGTAATAATGGCAATTTGTTGAGTTTAGTTATGATTATGATTACATTTGCTAATAATTATTTTGGACGGCGGTGCATGGTTGTCTGTCATAGCATAGCACATTCTCATTTTATTAATATTCTTATATCAATATATTGGGGGGGACGTGTCCCCCCCAATATATAGATATAAAATATATAATATTCATTGGAGGGGGTGTGTCCCCCCCAATGTATATTATAATTACGGCCTTGGTTGACACAGCTGCCTGTCTGAGCTGAATTGTCATTGGCGTCACCTGGTAGAAAGTGTTTCTGGACAGAATAACCTTCCTCGGCTTCTTGGTTACGTTCAAATATGTTCTAAAATGTTTTGGGTTGAAAACAAAGAGCTATCTTGCATAAACGGAATGAAAACTACATTGGTAATCACCATTATTGACCAGTGACCAGTGGCATGCGCCATGTTGTGTACCATCACCCTGGGACTGACCCCTATGTCCCATCATTCCTACATTGTAGAGGTCATGTAGAGGCGTGATAAGCATAGTAGAAGCGCCATTTGTGATTGGGCATCATGGAATCGACAACTAAACAAAGAAAGACTAGGATTCTCCAACGCATAATGGTGATCGGTTTGTTCCAAATCTACCAGGCGGACTGTAATGGCCATAGGAACACAAACTATGTCCCAATCGCTTTGTTGTAATACCTAGCAAAATCAGCCGTATGATTCTAGAAATAACTTTTTATGGAAATGTACACATATGCGCTCAGTCAGCGGTGGTCAGTTTTGGTGAGAATTTACATTTGCCTCATGCAGGCCATGATCTCCATAGGAATTCATACTGTGTACAGAACGCTTCATGAATATGCCTAGATATTATCTAAAAAATAAAAATATGATTCTAGCGATTATAGTTTTTTTTAATATTATGCAAAATTAACACAGAGGGCTCCATCCGTGGATCCGCGGACTCAGACCAAGGAGGGTTAAGATAACCAACAGATTTTCCTGAAATACAGAGTTACTAAAGTTTTTCACAAATAGCATCATTGAAATTTGCACACAATACAGTTGTGCTCATATGTTTGCATACCCTGGCAGAAATTGTTGAAATTTTGGCATTGATTTGGAAAATATGATCATGCAAAAAGACTGTCTTTTATTGAAGAATAGTGATCAAATGAAGCCATTTATTATCACATAGTTGTTTGGCTCCTTTTTAAATCATAATGATAACAGAAATCAGCCAAATGGCCCTGATCAAAAGTTGACATACCCTTGAATGTTTTGTTGTTACAGACCTTGTTACAGACACAAAGTGACACACACAGGTTAAAATTGCAATTAAAGGTCAATTTCCCACACCTGTTGCTTTTTAAATTGCAATTAGTGTCTGTGTATAAATAGTCAATGAGTATGTTAGCTCTTACGTGGATGCACTGAGCAGGCTAGATACTGAGCTCATGTGATCCATTTAACATTTGGGTTATAAACATAAAGTGACACATCTATTTTGAATTTCTTGAATACATTTTACATGCTTATGGATCTGTATTTTTAAAACACACATCGATTTCATGAACCTGTATGTTCTGTTCATGAGTTTGGCAAACATTACCTGAAAAGGTGAAGTACTGAAAAAGTGATTCAATCAATATATAGTAACTTTAAAACGTATTGAAAACATAGTACATCCCTATCTTAGATCAACGTACAAGTTGTCACATCTTTTTCTTGAATTCAGAGCTCCTATGTTTTCCTACCTACTAGACTCAAAGTAAAATTATCTTGTTTGTTTTCTACTAACAACAGCACCACTGAATATGAATACAATGGATGTGGTCAGATAAACTCAAAATTGCGTTGGGTTTCTTTTTTAAATTACAAGGCCCTTGGTCTATATAGGTCTAAATGTTCTTTCATCCCGAAAATAACGATACCTTAGAAAAAACATTTGACTGTCAAAAATATCTTATATGGATCATATTGTTTGACTAGGTTAATGTTGTTACCAGCCTGACAAACATGAAATATTAAAAATGAGTTTAGATTCTTTAGACCCAATTGTCATGTTTGGTAAACTTATTTGAGCTTGGCAAACAAGCTGAAAATGTGACATCCTGAAAAGTGATTAAATCAATATTTAGTGTATAACTTTAATATAACTAAAAACCTGTTGCACTTCTATTTTATAAAATGAATTAGGATAACCAAAACTGAGAACAGTACACCCTTGGACTACATAGTCTCTTCTGTCTTAGCACTCATAGTATACGACTTGAATTCATCAAGCAAACAAATGTTTGAAAAATTGAACATTAATAATATAACCAACATACATACTACCGCATCAGCCTTTTTTTCTATGTACTGAAATCAAGTGATATCCTATTTATGCCCAATAGAAGGCTAAAACAACATGTTTGTGCATGTCATCCATTTAACATTTGTTTTAATCCTAAAGTGTTACACCTGTTTTTGAATTCCTTTAATACATTTTACATGATTATAGGTCAGTATTTTTAAAACATACTCAGCAATTTTCTGAAACATTATGTTCTGTTTATGAGCTTGTCAAACATTGCCTGAAAAGGTATTGTTCAGAAAAATTTAAAACTAATTAAAATTATGTGGCACCTCTATCTTACAAATGAATCAAAGGTAGCTGAGAACATCAAACACTCGGAAATCTTTGCTTTGCTTTATTTCATTATTGGAATCCTAAACGCTAATCTATATTTCAGAAAACCTTTACCTGTCCTAGGTATGATTCATTTGCATGGGTTACTGCCAAAATCTCTAGATCTTATGTGATTACCATCACCCCTAAGTAACACCAAACCTGACCCCGATATGCCATGAGAATGTGTCACCTGTGTGTCATTTGGAATGTTGCATTGGAAGCATATATAGGATAACATCAAATGTCAGAGGTAACCGCAAGAATTTTCTCTGGTTTTACTTAAACATATTTTCTTCTAAACATGAAGGATCTGCTCTTTTCTAAAAATGTATTTTTTAAAAATGCAGGACTTTGGTGGCCTTTTGTTAAATTGACAACCATTTGATTAATGCAAAACAGTATTAAACTATTTCAAAATATATTTTTTGATGCAGGCATAGTGTGATTCATAGACAATGAAACAGCATGTATTTAAGATTATGAAATATATTTCTAATGAGAACTAAATGTATTTACATTCATAAATTTAGATATCGACATTTCTGTCAATGTTCCATGATGCTGTTGATACATTTCTGCTGACAGGGCTACCTGTTCTCTTTCTGGCCTTTTCTAGCTGACAACCCTAACTGCAATGCGTGCTGGGTAATCAACCAAAGTGGAAACCATGAAGCAAATACTCAAGGGCCAATGTTATGCTAAATCCTGTATCATGTGTCACTCTAAGCAAGCCTACTTGGCAGGTAAAAACCTGTGTGAAACATTCTTGGGATTTGAATGACACCTTGTTGGTGGTTTGACTGAATTTATAGGTAGAAGGGGTTAACGCATACTTAGGGCTTGGCTGCCCTCTTGCATGTGATGGACTGTTTGCTTTGCTTAACATTTTGAATTGTCATTGAACATCAACATGCTTAAAATGGCTATAAATGCTTGGAAACCTGTTTTCTGCAGCATCTATTTCCAAGAATTATATCTGTTAAATGAAAAACGTATGCTTCCACACCCAGTGAAGTTGTGCCATACATGCTTAATAGACAACCCCTGATGGTTTTCTTTTTGAATACTTAACGCCTTGCATTCTGAGGTGTGATCGATACACCACTGGTGTATCGCTCAGTATCAAAGCCATTATATTTCTTCTCCATATGTGTTCACTTTTCACTCACTTTAAAAACCCTTTATACAAATCTTAAAACAAGTCACAGATCTTGAAAGCTAGGGAAATTAAAAAAGCTAGTCATTAAACTATAGCCACACACACACACACACAAAGCATCCAGGGCAACCTAATAAACCCCTCCAAACTCCCCCTTGAGAAGCTCAGACACCTTGATCACCCCTGCGCTTCTTTAGTGCATCAAATATTTCTGAAAGTCTGGGCTACCACTGGTATATTGCTCAGTATCAAAGCCACTATTGTTCTTAGGAAGTCACTTGAAACAAAGATCTTAAAAATCTAATGTAAATTAAAAAGCTAAAGTCCAACCCAATCTTTGGCCAAGAGAAAACCTACCTCTTATTTTTGCTTAAATCTTAGTTACTAGACACACATCCAGGGCATCCTCATAAACCCCTCCAACCTCCCTGAGGTCGGCATTCTTGAAAAACAGCTTAACTTTAGAGGCAATGTCTTAAACCCAAACCAACCCATCACCCCTCCCTACCCTGAGAGCCCCAAAAACCAGACCCCTTATTATTGTTCTTAGGCAGTCACTTTCTTGAAACAAAGATCTGGTGTATCGCTCAGTACCAAAGCCATTATTGTTCTTAAGCACTCACTTGAAACAAAGAACTTTAAAAACCCAATAGGAATTAAAAAGCTAAAGTTCTGATCAGTTTTGGCCAAGAGGAAAACCTACCTTTTATTTATGACACACTCCCTTCCCCGAGAGCCCCTTGACCTGCCCCCCTCCCTACCCTGAGAGTCCCAAAAACCAGACCCCTTCCCCCCTGAGTGCCCATCATCCCTCCCTACCCATGAGAAGCCCAGCTTGACCAGCCCCTACCTTTCCCTAAGAAACCCAGGCCCCTCTCTTTCCCATGAGAAAAACATTTAAAAATCATCAGACACCTATTAAAACTTATACATAAAACACTTTTATTACTCAAACATCCTGGGGTCAATCTCAAAAACCACCCCTCCCTAAAAGACACCTGTGAAGTCCGGAAATGAACCTTTGACATGGTTGTTAAAATATTAATCCTCATAATCCCATCGACCCCGGTCACACCACTCAAGGGCCAAAGGTCAAGCCCTAAAGCCATAAATCAGACAATGTTTACACAAAAGTGCGATAAACAAAATACTACTCTCTCTAAAGCTGCTCCATGTTACAAGCATTGCTACCACTTAAACCAAGGTAGACATATTTTACATTCATATTAAATTATTTAACTAACTTGGTTCTAATCAAATTAGAAAAATCAATCCAGAATACTTTGGAAAAATCACAATCCCCCCAAAAATTATTTACAATTTCATCACACGTGTTAACAAAAAGAACAGTCGGCGTTAATATTAGAATTATATCTTGCTAGTTTGCTTGTTGAAGGATAACACTTGTGAATGATCTTATAAGATAGTTTAAATATCTTATTATCTAATAAGATCTATAAGTCCATGTTTTTTCCCAAATAATGTCAAGTCAATTTATTTATAAAGTTAAAAACAACCAATGGTGAACAAAATGCTATACAAAGTTATGCAATCTATTAAAACATACAACAATCAATAGAAACAAGAAATAAACAAGACAGTAGTGATAGGACTCCTACTGACTCAGATCTTGTTGAGGCATTCAGTAAAAAGTTAGAATAATTTGAGTCATTTCATTTGAGTCAGTAATGCCTACTCCCCCACCACTGGGGCCAACAAATGCTCAAAATCAACGTTGTTTACGTGTTATTTCTACTTAAGCAAACACTCAGTGTATGATTTCATGAGTTTATCGTTACAATACTACATTAGCCTAATTATTTTAGACCTACCATGTGTCCAATTATCTGTTACAAACATGTCTTTATAATGCTACTGTCTTGATCTATTTTTCTTTACGAACTTAAAACTAACAGCGCATTCCATGGTTGGGTAGAAATCCGCTGCCAGTCGTTCAAATGAATTAAACGACTGTTCAATTGAACAATAAAACTGAACAAGTCAGTCTTTCATAAGTTTTTTTTACTTAGGCAAAGGCACAGTGTACGATTTCATATGTGTTTATCATTACAATCAAAAATCAAATACTACATTAATTATTTTAGACCTACCATGTGTCCAATTATCTGTTACAAACATGTCTTTATAATGCTACTGTCTTTTTCTATTTTTCTTTGCAAACGTAAAACTAACAGCGTATTCCGTGGTTGGGTAGAACTCCGCTGCCAGTCGTTCAAATGAACAAAACAACCGTTCAATTGAATGATAAAACAGAACGAGTCAGTCATTCACAAGTCTTTTTTACTTAGGCAAAGGCTATGTGCTTGTTTTCATCTCTTTTTTTCATGACATCAGTAATCAACTAACTATATAAATTATTATAGTCTGCATTCAATTATCAGTTATAAAAACATCTTCATGATGTTCCTGCCTTGATCTATTTTTCTCTGCAAATGTACATAGACGTTGATCGGAGAACTGAGCTAGAGGACCGGGTATGAAGCAAGTGATCATGTTGTAGAAATCCGCTGCCAGACATTCGAATGCATGATACAGTTGAACAAGTTACTAGAAAAAAGGACTTGTGAGTCCCAAGTCAGCAAAAAGATTTGTTCAAAACAAACAAATAGTAGGCGAACTGCACATCACTACAAGACAGTTAAGCACAGATGTCCCTAAACTGATTAGAACACCAAACAATAAAAATATACGTTTTAAGACTAGAATTAAATGTCTCGGTGGTGGGGGATGACCTGATAAAAATGGGCAATTTATTCCACAGTCTAGGGGCCACAACCAAAAAGGCATGATCATCTTTTGTTTTCATTCGAGGATTGGCTAAAAGGAACTGATTTGATAATCTAAGAGTTTGGTCCCTCTCCCTGGCACAGCAATGGACAGTCAACAATCTATCAGCTGTATTCTGGACAAGCTGCAATTGTGATAATGAAGACTGACAAATTCCATAGTACAAAAAATTTCAATAATCTCGAGACGATATAAGTGCATGTATAACAATCTCCAAGTCCTTAAGAGAGAGGAAAGATTTTAGTTTTGCAATAGTCCTCAGATGAAAAAAGCTACCTTTGACAAGATAATATGTATGTCAAATTTTAAAGCTGAATCAAAGATAACACTTAAATTTCTTGCAAGCGGGTGCACATTTGTGGACAAGGGCCCCAGATTTTTAGATAGTTCCTCAATTGATTTGGGGGTGCCACATAGTATAACTTCTGTCTTATTCTCATTAAGTTAGAGAAAGTTTTTAGCCATGCAGCACTTAATATCTTTAAGGCAGATAAAAGGGACTTCAAGGAGTTGGTATCACTTGGTTTTAGCAGTAAGTACAACTGTGAATCATCAGCATAACAGTGATAGCTGAATGTAGCCCAAAGGGAGCATATACAAAGAGAAAACAATTGGCCGCATGATCAAACCTTGAGGTATTCCGTATGTGATCGCTGTCAAAGAGGAAATATTTCCAATGTTAACAGAAAAGGTTCTATCACTCAAATAAGATTTGAACCACTGTAGAGCAACACTCTGGATACCTTTCAGTTTAAATTGTACAGAATTATCGCCACCAAAAAATGCTTAGATTATGGGAAACTTAGCAGTCGCCCATGTGTAGACTATGTCAGGACGAAACAGAAGCAATAGATCATCTATTTTGGTACTGTCCTATAGTGGCAAAATTCTGGATTCAAGTTCAAGATTGGTTATTGTGCCACAGAGTCACCCTCGAAGTTAGTTTACAGAGAGTCATATTGGGTGACCTGAGAGGCAATGCTCAATCAATTGAAAACATGATTCTTCTCCTTGGTAATACATTCATTTTCAAGACCGCATCAGTAGACGCCTTGAGCCTCGACAGATTCAAATATGTTGTAAAGAATCATAGTAAGACCAAGAAATATATTGCTGCTGGTAATGAAACAAGAAACCAGGCAAGCCTAGTTCAGCCGGCCCGTAATAAGAATTGATGATTTTTGTTGCCCTCCCTGGATTCGAACTCGGGTCTCCCATGTAAGAGGCCATGTCTTTAACCACTACATCACAGAGCTATATGTATACAAAAGTTGGTATAGCATATACAGCTCTGTACAAAATTAAGAGACCACTGCAAAATTGTCCGTTTCTCTGGTTTTACTATTCATAGGTATGTGTTTGAGTAAAAACAGTTTTGTTTTATTCTATAAGCTACTGACAACATCACTCCCAAATTCCAAATTAAAATATGAAGTATTTATTTGTCGAAAATAACAACTGGTCAAAATAACCAAAAAAAGATGCATTGTTTTCAGACCTCAAATAATGCAAAGAAAACAAATTCATATTCATTTTTCAACAACAAAGTACTAATGTTTTAACTTAGGAAGAGTTCAGAATTCAATACTTGGTGGAATAACCCTGATTTTTAATCACAGCTTTCATGCGTCTTGGCATGCTCTCCACCAGTCTGTCACATTGCTGTTGGGTGACTTTATGCCATTTCTGGCACAAGAATTCAAGTAGCTCAGCTTTGTTTGATGGCTTGTGACCATCCATCTTCCTCTTGATCAAATTCCAGAGGTTTTCAATGGGGTTCAGGTCTGGAGATTGGGCTGGCCATGACAGGGTCTTGATCTAGTGGTCCTCCAACCACACCTTGATTGACCTGGCTGTGTGGCATGGAGCATTGTCCTGTTGGAAAAGACAATTCTTCGAGCTGGGGAACATTGTCAGAACAGAAGGAAGCAGGGGTTCTTCCAGGATTACCTTGTACTTGGCTTGATTCATGTGTTCTTCACAAAGACAAATCTGCCCGATTCCAGCCTTGTTGAAGCATCCCCAGATCATCACCGATCCTTGTAGGCTTCCCCAGGTCTCCGTCTACCCATTAGACGATCAGATGTTGGGCAAAGCTGAAAATTTGACTTGTCAGATAAGATGACCTTACTCCATTCCTCTACGGTCCAATCCTTATGGTCTTTTGCAAACGTCAGCCTGGCTCTTCTTTGCTTCTCATTGATGAAGCGCTTTTTCCTAGCTTTGCATGACTTCAGCCCTGCCCCTAGGAGCCTGTTTCAAACCGTACTCGCCGTGCACTTCACCTCAGCAGCTGTTTGCCATTGTTTTTGTAGGTCACTTGATGTCATCCTACGTTTGTTGAGTGACATTTGAATGAGTTGATGGTCATCTCGGTCAGTGGACAGTCGTTTTCGCCCTCTGCCAGTCTGTAGCTTTGTTGTCCCCAATGTCTGTTGCTTGACCTTGTTCTTATAAACCGCCGTCTTTGAAATTTTCAGGATGGAAGCAACCTAACGCTCACTGTATCCCTCTGCCAGTAAAGCCAGAATTTAACCCTTCTTTTCCTTAATCAAAGCTTTTCTTTTCAACTCTTTTGTCATACTGAATAGGTTTTTTTTTTATTCAAATTACCTATGAGGCACTACTTTCACTGTTTTTGCCATCCAGCTGGTCCTATTGCAAGAGGATAGTGATGACCACAGCAGTGGTTTTTATATTTTTACTCATTAAATTAGATTTGGTTCAGGTAATCACCTAATCAGTCCCTCATTAAGGAAAATGAGTTGCCTGTGTTGGAATTAGACACTGGAATGGAATGGCTGCCATACATGTAGAGATGCTGATTTAAGAAAAATTAGGAGTTGTCTCTTAATTTTTACCAGAGCTGTATAGTGAATTTGAATATGTCGCTAGACACCATTAAGCATTTTGTTAAACTGAGTAACGTTTCTTACTATGTTTACCTCCATCACATATAGCCTCTATGAACTGTATGGCTTTTGCCACTGGCCGTTTTAACAGCTTATTAGCCATTCGTGAATGACATTGACACAATAACTATCAATATTGGTGACGATAACTGACTTTGTCAAGTAAAAAGACGAGAGAATCATGTAGCCAGTGAAGTTTTTGTCTGTCCTGAACAAATCCTAATACATAATTCGAAAATAACAGAAATAGTTGTAATATAACAGTAAACAGTTTTATTTTAGGCTTCCTATAATGTAGCTACTGAAGGTTGTAACCACTGAAGAATCCAGAAAAACGCATGTTAAGCAATAGTGTCTGACACTATCAGAGCAGTATAACACCTTAAGCACCAAACAATGTAACTAGGTAGTTGCTTGAAATTTTCAGAATGTAATAAATGTAGCTTAATTGTTTGGTAAATATAACTGAATGGATGTTTATCAGTCTTCCCCAGCACAGAGCATATGAATAAATTCACCTTTTGCTTGTTGTACGATAATGATGGGGTCAGAAGAAAATCATTATAATTTATAAAGGTATGTTTACTTAAGTATGTGTATTAACATCAATGATTGAGCAAACTATTTATTTAGAATTGTTTCATTTCGATGATCAAAAGACTATTACAGGTGGCAACAATAAAACCAATACCTTTCCAGATTTTCATTTATTTGGAAAATGCCCTCCCTATTCTTACTGTAAAAATATGTTAACTTTGGTAGGGCATGGGCATGCAGCCTATGTACCCATGTGTTGTTGTTAAATTACAACTCAGATTTCATGTTAATTTAACTGTCATGTCTACAATTTAAAATTACAATTGATAAGTTTAGCCCTCAGTTAGAAGTGGAGCTGCAGAAACCAATGAAAACAGAAAAATTACTTAACTACTGAGAATGGATTATCTACTGAGGCTTGAACACATAACACCCTCCCTACCAAAAGCACATTTTTAATAGCTAAATCATTGGTTATAATGTTCATGTCACCAGAATGATTTAAGGTGAACTAATACTAGTTTAGACTGAGATTCTTCTAGAAATTATTTTTGATGAAATAATCATGGCAACGTTGCATTCCACTAAACATTTGCTTATATTAGCAAGTCATTGTACAAATGAAAACAGAGAAGTAGCTTAGCTACATGAGCATAGATTAGCTACTAAGTCTTGAAAGCATGACACCATCTCTAAATGGTCAAATTATTATTAGCTAAACCATATGTTATATTGTTCATGTCACCAGAATGACTTTTGAAGGACTAACGTTAGATTAAACTGAGGTTAGTTAAATGTATTTCCATTAGCTAACATTACTAGCCAGCTAACGTCGATAGCATTTATCACTAACGTTAACCATTTTTTGACTCTGCTAGGTCGTTTTTTTTAAATGAAATAATCATGGCAACATTGCATTCCACTAAATATTTGCCTATAGTAGCAAGTCATTGTACAAATAAAAACAGTGGATTAATTAGCTACTGAGCACAGATTAGCTACAGAGGCTGGAAAACATAACACCATATCTAAAAGACAAATTATTAATAGCTAAACTGTGTGTTATAATGTTCATGTCATCACAATAATTTTAGATGGAGTAACTAGCCTGATTCCTAATAAAAGCCACTAGCTGTTAACTAATGAGGCAATATGAATTCCATGTACAGTATAGTGTGTTGCACTGGGGGTTAAAGAGGGAAGACAATATATTGTTATGCTGGATGTAGCACAGTGCCCCTTGATTTCACATTATATATGTAATTTTACAAACTCTCCTGGGTATTTCGTACAATACATTCACTGCGGTACTGATGAGTTTTTCCGCAAAAAGTATCCCTTGTACATTATATTTGTCACACCTGCGCCATCTGCCTCCAGTGCTCCTCCTGCAGGAGGCAGGCTTCGGCGCTCCACGTCACCGGCCTTCTGACACCACCGCCCATTTCATCAACTCATCACACCTATTGTCTCGTTTAGCACACCTGATCATCATCCAGTCATCTCCCCCAGTATATAAGTTCCCTCTGCTCCCTTTGTCTTTGTTGTGTTATTGTCTCGCCGTTACGAGCACAGTGCAGCTCAAATAAATGAATCTATCGAAACAAACGACTCCGCAGTTCGCTCCTCTCTCTTCAGACGCACGAGCTGACAGAATAACACAACCTACTCAGAAGAGAAAGAAAATGGAGCACGGAGCCGAGAAAGAGACCGGTGTTGTGGAGGCCGTCAAGGAACACTCTACCATGCTGGCCAACCTAGGCGTCGCAATGGATGGCCTTCTACAGGCTGTTCGGCGCCTAGAGTTGGTCCAGTCCACTCCCGCAGCACCGGTCGTGTCACCGCCTCCCCAGCCTGCGTCCAGTGGAGAGGGGGCGATGCACATTCCGCTTCCTCGGGACTATGACGGGGCGGCGGACCGCTGTCAGGGTTTTCTCCTGCAAGTGGACATCGCGCTCCAGGCGATTCATCCTGCGCCGACCGATGCCCAGAAGATCTCCTCGCTCGTCTCCTGCCTGTCCGGCAAAGCCCTGGAGTGGGCCACCGCCATATGGAACACCGAGGGGCCCATCCAGGGCAGCTATGCCGAGTTCGTCCGCCGCTTCCGGGTCGTGTTCGACCATCCGCACGAAGGAAGAGAGGCGGGCGAACGGCTGTTCCATCTGCGGCAGGGGACGAGATCGGCGCAGGAGTTCGCACTGGAGTTCCGAACCCTGGCAGCGGGTTCTGGGTGGAACGACCGGGCCCTTTTCGACCACTATCGCTGCAGCCTTCGGGAGGACGTCCGGAGGGAGCTGGTGTGTCGGGACGTGAACCTCTCATTCGAACAACTGGTAGAGACTTCGATCCGTCTCGACAACATGCTGGCTGCCCGAGGACGTCCTGGCGACAGCCCGTTCGTTCCACCCCACCACCTGGACACCGCCGTCCCTATGGACCTGGGGACGGCTGCACTCCCGGGCAGAGGGCGAGGAGGAGGAGATCGGAGGGGCTCAACTAAGCGTTGGGGCAGCTCTGCTGCTCCGCGCTACACCTCCTCCTCCGACTCCAGAGGTGACAGGCACGGCGCATCCGCGTCACCCCAGGTAGCTCATGCCCATTCACCGTTCTCCTTTCCACTCACTCTCTGCACCGTCCCTGTTGAGTTCCCCGGTTTTCCGTTGCTTTCCCAGTGTAAGGCGCTGGTAGATTCAGGCGCTGCTGGGAATTTCATCAATAGGGCTTTCGCATTACGCGCACAGATTCCCCTTCATTCCCTCACCAGCCCTCTGCCTGTGAGAGCGTTGGATAACTGGCCACTAGGGTCGGGCTTTGTTAGAGAATGTACTGTCCTGCTCCTTATGGTCACATGCAATCAACACCGCGAAACCCTTTCGTTTAACGTTATTGATTCCCCCACGTTCCCTGTAGTTTTGGGTTTCCCCTGGCTGTCTCTCCATGACCCCATCATTTCCTGGTCTAGTCAGGTCCTTTTGGGGTGGTCGCAGAAGTGCCAAGGTAGGTGTTTGGGTGTTTCCGTGGGTTCGACCACGGTGGAAAGTCCGGACAGTGCTCCCGCCGTGCCAATTCCTCCCGAATACAGGGACTTGGCCGAGGTCTTTTCCAAGGCTAAGGCTACTGTATTACCGCCTCATAGGCCGGGAGATTGCGCGATAAACCTCTTAGAAGTGGCCGCACTCCCTAAGAGTCGCGTGTATCCACTGTCCCGCACCAAGACGGCGGCGATGTCCGCGTATGTTGAGGAAGCGTTAGGACAGGGATACATTAGGCCCTCCAAGTCACGGGTCTCCTCGAGTTTCTTTTTTGTGAAAAAAAAGGACGGTGGTTTGCGCCCGTGCATCGATTACAGGGCGCTGAACAAGATCACCATCCCGTTCAACTATCCTCTTCCCTTAATCTCTGCCGAGGTTGAGAGGATGCACAGGGCCCGCTTTTTTACAAAATTGGAGCTCAGGAGTGCCTATAACCTGGTGGGTATCCGGGAAGGGGACGAATGGAAAACAGCCTTCAGTACCACCTCTGGCCATTATCAATATTTGGTGATGCCGTACGGTTTGATGAATGCTCCTGCAGTCTTTCAATCTTTCATCAACGACGTTTTTAGGGACATGTTGTGCGAAGGGGTCGTGGTGTATATTGATGACATCTTGATTTACACGGCTACCCGCGCGGAGCATGTCTCGTTGGTGCGTAAAGTGCTTGCTAGATTGTTGGAGCATGACCTGTACGTGAAGGCCGAGAAGTGTCTGTTTTTCCAGTCGTCCGTGTCCTTCCTGGGGTACCGTTTCTCTTGCACGGGTGTGGCTAAGGAGGAGCACCACATTGATGCCGTGCGTAATTGGCCGACTCCAACCACGGTAAAGGGAGTGCAACGATTTTTAGGCTTTGCTAATTATTATAGGAGGTTTATCCGGGGCTTTAGCCAGGTCGTGGCTCCGATCACCTCCCTCCTGAGGGGTGGGGCGACTCGGTTACGGTGGACCACGGAGGTGGAGCGGGCGTTTGTGGAACTGAAACACCGTTTCACCACCGCTCCGGTCCTGGCCCATCCCGACCCGTCGCTCCAGTTCGTTGTGGAGGTGGACGCGTCCGAATGTGGTCTTGGGGCCGTTCTCTCCCAACGAACGGGGAGTCGGAACACGCTCTGCCCCTGCGCTTTCTTCTCCCAGAAGCTCAGTGCGGCGGAGTGTAATTACGATGTGGGTGATCATGAGCTGTTGGCTGTGGTTAGAGCCCAGTCGGCGTGGCGGCACTGGTTAGAGGGGGCCAAGCACCCTTTTCTCATCTGGATTGACCACCGCAACCTGGAGTACATGCGGGCAGCGAGGAGGCTGACCCCTCGCCAGGCCAGGTGGGCTATGTTCTTCTCCCGGTTTGTTTTCACTCTCACTTACAGGCCGGGAAGCAAGAACGTCAGGGCCGATTGTATTGTTATATGGGAAGTGGACGCGGACATCGTTCGTGTGCAGTGTGACGAGCCCTCTCCGCCCGCATGCCCTGAGGGCCGCACGTATGTGCCGACGTCTTTCCGTGACCGGCTCATCTACTGGGCCCACACCTCCCCCTCCTCCGGTCATCCTGGTATCGGGCAGACCATGCGGGCCCTGGCCGGTAAGTACTGGTGGCCTACCTTGGCTAAGGACGTGAGGGTGTACGTCTCTTCCTGCTCGGTGTGCGCCCAGAGTAAGGCACCCCGACACCTGCCTATGGGTAAGTTGCACCCCTTACCCATTCCACAACGACCATGGACCCACCTGTCTGTTGATTTTTAACAGATCTTCCCCCCTCACAGGGCCACACCACTATCCTGGTCGTTGTGGACTGGTTTTCCAAGTCCTGTCGCCTCTTGCCTCTGCCCGGTCTCCCCACGGCCCTACAGACCGCCGAGGCTCTTTTTACTCATGTCTTCCGGCACTATGGGGTGCCCGAGGATATAGTGTCGGACCAGGGCCCCCAGTTCACCTCCAGGGTTTGGAAGGCGTTTATGCAGCGCCTGGGGGTCTCGGTCAGCCTCACCTCGGGCTACCACCTCCAGTCCAACGGGCAGGTGGAACGAGTGAATCAGGACATGGGCAGCCTCCTTCGGTCCTACTGCCAGGACCGGCCGGGGGAGTGGGCGGAGTTCCTGCCGTGGATGGAATATGCCCTGAACTCCCATCACCACTCCTCCACGGGGATATCCCCGTTTCAGTGCGTTCTGGGCTACCAGCCAGTTCTGGCACCCTGGACCCCGGGCCAGACCGGTACCCCTGCGGTGGACGATTGGTTCCGGCGGGCAGCGGGCACATGGGAGGCAGTGCAGGCTCGCCTCAGACTCGCTGTCCGCCGGCAGAAACCCTATGCTGATCGCCACCGCAGGGAAGCCCCGGTGTATCTTCCTAGCGACCGTGTCTGGCTCTCAACAAGGGACCTGCCCATCCGCCTGCCCTGCCGAAAGCTGAGCCCGTGGTTTGTGGGGCCCTTTAAAGTCCTGAGGAGGGTCAACGAGGTGACATATCGGTTGCGTCTCCCTCCTGACTACCGTATTAACCCCTCGTTTCATGTGTCTCTCCTCAGGCCGGTGGTGGATGGTCCCCTCCAGGGGTGTGTGGTTCGGGAGGTTTCCCTCCCCCCTCTCGACATCGAGGGGGCCCCGGCGTACTCCGTCCGCTCCATCATGGACTCGAGACGCAGGGCCGGGGGCCTCCAGTACCTCATGGAGTGGGAGGGGTACGGCCCGGAGGAGCGGAGCTGGGTTCCGATGCGGACGTCTTTGCTCCCGCCCTTCTCCGCGACTTCCATCGTCGTCGCCCGGATCGTCCTGCTCCGCGCCCTCCGGGTCGGCCCCAGGGTCGGTGTCGTCGCGTGGCTGAAGCCGCACGTCGGGGGGGGGGGGGGGGGGGGGGGGGGGGGGGGGGGGGGGGGGGGGGGGGGGGGGGGGGGGTTTGGGGGGTACTGTCACACCTGCGCCATCTGCCTCCAGTGCTCCCCCTGCAGGAGGCAGGCTTCGGCGCTCCACGTCACCGGCCTTCTGACACCACCGCCCATTTCATCAACTCATCACACCTGTTGTCTCGTTTAGCACACCTGATCATCATCCAGTCATCTCCCCCAGTATATATGTTCCCTCTGCTCCCTTTGTCTTT
>JACXGI010006057.1:25640-43914 GCA_016801175.1 Esox masquinongy | reverse complement strand
TATGCATCTCTGCTTGACTCGATTAAAATAATAGGAAGATACTTTTTTTTTTTTTTTTTAGCTTTTTCTTGTTTTCCTATTTGAAATGGATTCCATTCAAAGAAACATTGCATGTCCACCACGGTTGCAGAAGGGAATTCTGAGATTGAAGATCTGACATAAATGAAGGATGACATAGGAATTAAATTAATTTGCAATTTATTGTGGAGTTTAGATTAATAGCTGAATAGAATATTACAGCGTTCTACTACTACACATCATCTCAAGGTGGTGCTGGACTCACTGAGGATAGTTCTAAAAGGATACTCTTCGCTTATTTGATCCTCGAGCATCATGGATAATGAAAATGCTGTATGCCGGTGAAGAAGATGATCTATGAACACCCACGACAATATCGTTTAGTCATGAATCTGAGAGGATGATAATGCTGGAGAAACAGGTATGCTACAGTCACCTGGTTCACAATAGTGAGGTGCATCTCACTGTTGCAGTGTTTCATAGACCTACAGAATAAATAATAGTCTACATAATATTGTTATATTTGATCATGGTGGATTATCTTAATCAAAAACCTCACAGAATAAACCTCTGATTGGAATGCATGTGAATAGCAATTGGTCATCTATGTTTATGCCCATCTTGAATGTGTGCATAGTTCTCCTTATGGTCTACTGTGCTGAATGTGAGACATAATTATCATCATTGTACAAGTAAAGATAATTATCACACTTCCATCATTGCAACTGCATCTGTCGGCGGCATTCTTGGATATGGTCTGACAGTGATACACACACTCACACACTCTCTACAGTCCCCGTTCTCCCTTAGTATCTCTGTCAATGCTACACTCACTCTCATTGTCTATTTTTCTTACTCCTTCACAAGCACACACACTGAGAAACAAAACATTTTACCATCCTATTAGGATCCCCTAAAATAATTCCAATTCAAATTCATATTTCCTCTAACCCTTAACATCACTTCAAAAACCTAATTTAGATTTAGCTTCATGCCTGATTGGCCCTGTCCGGGGTTGTCTTTCGTATGGGACAACATTGTCTGTGTTTGTACATTAAAACGTGTACAGACACATGCATCCATGAACACCTTTGAATGGATTTTATTTACCAGATAAAGTGACTGGGAACACAATTTATTTTAAAGCAACAACCTAGGGAATAGTTGAAGGGAGAGGAGAGCCAGTTGAAAGCTAGGGATAATTAGGTGGCCATGTTGGTTCCGGGGACCAGATTGGACACTGGGGTTAGCAGCATCCCAACTCTTATGATAAATGCCATGAGATCTTTAGTTACCACAAAGAGTTAGGACATTTTATCGTCCCATCCTAAAGAACACACCTCATGAAGGGCAATGTCCCTTCAATGCCCTGGGATTCAATAATTAGATCAGAGGGAAAAGTGCACCCCAGTGGCCCTCCATCATCTTCCACCAGTATCTGGACTCCCACCCAGGGATTCACTCTGATTAGCTTCAGTGGGATGCCAGGTGGCATTGTGGTTAATATTGAAATATCTGTTGTTTTCTGGACAGGATGCATATTGATAAGAATTAACAGTAAACACAATGATATTCTTGGCAAGGAAGTAAAGCTCTCTAAGATAGATTGTTTTTGGGTCAGCCCACTGGCCTTCAGTGTCAGCAGGATTGGGATTTCCCATAGTTAAACTCCAAAGTCAGTTCTTGGGCTATAAATAAAGCAAAAACAGCCTTTGAAATTGAGATTTACCTACTCTGGATTTTGATATATTATATACATAGCTAAGTAAAAGGAAATGTCTTTGGTTGCCATAGTAACATAACCTGTCTGAGTTTGCAGACTGGGAGAGGTTTGGCAGGATGTTGCTCTCTGTGTCACTCATGTAACACAAGCCTTCTTATAGGGTTGAGGGGGGGACCACTCTAAGCCAAATACAATTCAATATTTAGAAACATGCCTAAAAAGGCAATAAAAAGTAGTTCTGTTTTTATACAATCTCAGTCTTGTTTCTTCCCTGCCTCCTCATTATTTTATAACTTTACACAGTTTTTATTGGGCACAATTTTTTTTTTCTAATAAAAACAGTCTCTCGAAAAGACTGGTCTTGCTAAATACATATGGGTCATTCTCCTTAATGGAATTTAACAGGAATCTGGGAGATCTCCTGTGGTACAGTGGCTCTCAAAAGTATTCATCCCACTTGCACTTTTAAACTTTTAAAAATTTTATTTACCTAAGTTACGCTAGAGAGCACTAATGTATATTTTGGGTCATGGGTCGCTGGTGACCAGGAAGTATGGATGCATAGGTAGGGAGAGCCAATGCTGTATTTATCTTTTTTGTAAATGGGCAGAAGACCCAACCAAAGTGTGACATTTGAAAACAATTTGTTTTGTCCATGCATATGTGCAGGGCTATTGTCTATAAATATGTGCATGGCTTCTTGAAAATCATGACATTCAAAGTCCGGCATGGAATTTCTGTATTGTGAAATATTTGTTCATGGAATTTTCTATATTATACATTTCCATGTGGACAGTTTGCTTGGAAATGCCCTTGTCCTGAACAAAATATCAGCATTTCTCTCGAAAAACAAATACACTCACCGGCCACTTCATTAGGTACACCTTTTCAACTGCTTGTTTACGCAAATATCTAATCAGCCAATCACGTGGCAGCGACTCAATGCATTTAGGCATGTAGACATGGTCAAGACGAAATTGAAGTTCAAACCAAATATCAGAATGGGGAAGAAATGTGATTTAAGTGATTTTGAACATGGCATGGTTGTTGGTGACAGAAGGGCTGGTTTGAGTATTTCAGAAAGTGCTGATCTACTAGGATTTCCCCGCACAACCATCTCTAGTGTTTACAGAGAATGGTCCGAAAAAGAGAAAATATCCAGTGAGCGGCAGTTCTCTGGGCGAAAATGCGTTGTTGATGGCAGCGGGCAGTGGAGAATGGTCAGATTGGTTTTAGCTGATTGAAAGGAAACAGTAACTCAAGTAACCACTGGTTACAACCAAGGTATGGAGAAGAGCATCTCTGAATGCACAATATGTGGAACCTTGAAGCAGATGGGCTACAGCAGCAGAAGACCACACTGGGTGCCACTCCTTTCGGTTAAGAATAGGAAACTGAGGCTACGATTTGCACGGGCCCACCAAAATTGGACAATAGAAGACTGGAAAAACATTGCCTGACCTGACGCCTGATTGATTGATTGATCTGATGCCTGATCGATTGATTGATCTGGTTGCCTGATCGATTTCTGCCGTAACATTCAGATGGTAGGGTCAGAATTCGGCACAACATGAAAGCAGGGATCCATCCTGTCTTGTATCAACGCTTCAGGCTGGTGGTGGTGTAATGTTGTGGGGGATATTTTCTTGGTACACTTTGGGCCCCTTAGTACCAATTGAGAATCGTTTAAAAGTTGCCGCCTACCTGAGTATTGCTGCTGACCATGTCCATCCCTTTATGACCACTGTGTACCCATCTTCTAATGGCTACTTCCAGCAGGATTAACGAACCATGTCACAAAGCTCACATCATCTCAAACTGGTTTCTTGAACATGACGATGAGTTCACTGTACTCAAATGGCCTCCACAGTCACCAGATCTCAATCCAATAGAGCACCTTTGGGATGTGGTGGAA
This sequence comes from Esox masquinongy, assembly GCA_016801175.1. Classification (NCBI taxonomy): domain Eukaryota; kingdom Metazoa; phylum Chordata; class Actinopteri; order Esociformes; family Esocidae; genus Esox; species Esox masquinongy. Next base: position 40,258 of record JACXGI010006057.1, on the reverse strand, counting down.
CAGGAGATTCACATCATGGATGTGGTGGAATGGGAGATTTGCATCATGGATGTGCAGCTGATAAATCTGCAGCAACTGGTGATGCTATAATGTCAGTATGGACCAGAATCTCTGTGAAATGTTTCCAGCACCTTGTTGAATTTATGCCACAAAGAATTAAGGCAGTTCAGAAGGCCAAAAGGGGTCCAACCCTGTACTAGCAAGGTGTACCTAATGAAGTAGCCGGTGAGTGTTTTTTATTAAAACGGGTAATAATATTAATTGAAAAAGCATGATCTTATCTGGTTTCTTACAGTAGAATTCATTAACATATGATGAAAAGAAGCATAATTTCATTAAGAAAAGTGTTTAGCAATAATGAGTTGTTTTTTCAGTTGTTTCACAGTCCATTTTTTCACCCAAAAAATATATTATTTTATATTCCTTCAAGACTGTTTGAAAAGCATTCCTGGTGACTATCTAATGAAGCTGGTTGAGAGAATGCAAAGAGTGTGCAAAGTGTCGAGGCAAAGGATGGCTACTTTGAAGAATGTAGAATATAATATGTTTAACACATTTTTAGTTACTACAGGATTCCATGTGTTATTTTAAGTCTTCACTATTATTGTACAATGTGGAAAATAGTAAAACTAAAGAAAAACCCTTTAATGAGTAGATGTCCAAACCTTTGACTGGTACTGTATGTGTAATGTTAAGAAATATATTAACTCTTTGAATTTTAGCTGTGACAGTAAGGCAAGACTTGCTTGCATGGAGCCATGTAATTGGCCACGCAGTTTAGCCTTCTTTGAGGAGACCGTTTCTTTGACAACAACTATTATACAGACTCTTTGTCAATATTCAAATGGTAAGAAGGAATTTCCCTCAAATCAATGTACATTTTTTTGGGGGGGCGTACACGCCTCTCCTTAAATATTTGTATTGTTTTGCTGTTGTTGCAGTGAAAAGTGGCTCTACCAAATAATATTGTGTGGGGTTGACAATGTCACTTTTCAACAATGGGTTATGATTTTCAGTAAAAAAGAAAGAATAAAAAAATAACAAAATTTAAAAGTAACATGTAGTGGTTTATTGTGAGTGGTAGTTTAATAGATAAATATGGAAATATCTGTTAGAAAAAGAGAACTGACAATACAACAAAATTAATAGGATAATGTACATAGTTTGTAGAAAATTAAATAAAGTTATTTTCATAACCAAGACAGTCAACTTAAGGGGGTTTAAAACAACTAATTTCCGTTTCGGGAAAATGCAAAAAAAATTTTTAACGCTGGTAAAATATCATTAATATTATATCTGTCAAATATTTTTTCTTTAATTGAAGCGAGGACAAAAAACGGAATCCATCTTGTCTTGGGGAGATACTCGTATGGACTTAATTTACTTTGATGTTTGATGTTTGACCTCTGAACCAGTGGGAGAAGGATGCTTTTCGGAACTTTTTTTTTAAGGAATATTCACCAAAATACTTCCCCCTACATAATATATGTCGGTAATGGAATAAATAAGGACAATACCTCATAACAACTGACCATAGGGGATAAAATGGTTTACTGATGTTTTTTTTCCCCTTACACATTAAGTTTCTGTGCAAAACACCTGTCCCCTGAATTCATGAAGGTTAAATTTAAGATTGTAATCTTATATTAATATTCTTAAATGTTTATTAACTATATGTAATGTTGCATACATTGGATATGGATATAAAAAGATATCCAAAGCCTTGCAAATGCCAGTCAGTACTGTTCAATCACTTATTAAGAAGTGGAAAATTAGGGGATCTCTTGATACCAAGCCAAGGTTAGGTAGACCAAGAAAGATTTCAGCCAAAACTGCCAGAAGAATTGTTCGGGATACAAAGAAAAACCCACAGGTAATCTCAGGAGAAATACAGGCTGCTCTGGAAAAAGATGGTGTGGTTATTTCAAGGATCACAATACGACGATACTTGAACAAAAATTAGCTGCATGGTCGAGTTGCCAGAAAGAAGCCTTTACTGCGCCAATGCCACAAAAAAGCCCAGTTACAATATGCCCGACAACACCTTTACATGCCTCACAGCTTCTAGCACACTGTAATTTGGAGCGACGAGACCAAAATAGAGCTTTATGGTCACAACCATAAACGTTATCTTTGGAGAGGGGTCAACAAGGCCTATAGTGAACAGAATACCATCCCCACTGTGAAGCATGGTGGTGGCTCACTGATGTTTTGGGGGGGTGTGAGCTCTAAAGGCACGGGGAATCTTGTGAACATTGATGGCAAGCAGAATGCAGCATGTTATCAGAAAATACTGGCAGACAATTTGCATTCTTCTGCACAAAAGCTGCACATGGGATGCTCTTGGACTTTCCAGCATGACAATGACCCTAAGCACAAGGCCAAGTTGACCCTGCAGTGGTTAAAGCAGATAAAGGTGAAGGTTTTGGAGTGGCCATCACAGTCTCCTGACCTTAATATCATCAAGACACTCTGAGGAGATCTCAAACGTGCGGTTCATGCAAGACGACCAAAGACTTTGCATGACCTGGAGGCATTTTGCCAAGTCGAATGGACAGCTATATCACCTGCAAGAATCTGGGGTCTCATAGTTAACTATTACAAAAGACTGCACGCCGTCATTGATGCTAAAGGGGGCAATACACCGTATTAAGAACTAAGGGTATGCAGACTTTTGAACAGGGGTCAGTTCATGTTTTTCTTTTTTGCCATGTTTTGTTGTATGATTGTGCCATTCTGTTATAACCTACAGTTGAATATGAATCCCATAAGAAATAAAAGACATGTATTTTGCCTGCTCACTCATGTTTTCTTTACAAATCGTACATATTTTACCTATTCTCCAAGGTTATGCAAACTTTTGAGCACAACTGTATTTCCTTTAACATTCATTAGACCACATTCCGTAGGCACATTTAGAGAAGAGAGGAAAAAACGGAAATGAGCATGTCTGCTGCATTTCACAACTTTTTACTCTGCCTTCTACGTACTTGTTATTCAGGCTGTACTCTTTGTCTTTGTGTGAATAGGTGTGAGAACAACATTACAGTGCTATTGAGGAAGGGAAAATCACCCGGTAAATTTGGGTTTAGCAGCCGTAATACCTACATCTGCAGGATGAAATGGAAGATAGCAGAGGGCAGCTGCTGAAAGCACAGGCATTCCCTTGTGAGAAGGACTCCATGGAGCTGAAAGGAGAGTGACAGGAAGGGAGAGACAGAGAGAGAAAGGCAAGACGAAGTAGATAAGAGAGCGGAGCGGAGGGGGTTTCTCTCCCTTCTCACAGAGATAGGTTCCCAAGTCCTCAGTAGGAGGCAGCAGCAGTCAGAGTGGCGGTGGTGTTTCTGTCAGCTGCAGCCCAGAGTTCCCGTTGGTTTGTTTGCGTGTATTGGATTGATGCAGAGTGGGAGTTAAAGCGAGACGGAGAGCTGCGAGAAGGAGAGCGGCGAGCTGTTGCTGCGGGAGCCTCTGTCCTCTCTGAGAGTGAATTAGCAGCATGGAGACCAAGTCCCTCTTCAGCCTTCACAAAGCCCTGGCTCAGCCAGTCAAGATGTGTATGTTTGATTTTCCTGTCAACATACTGGATGATCTGGTAAGAAAGAGCTCCTAGGTTGTTATTCGATGCAGTTGCAGTGTCTTTGGCTGTCTGTTTCTGTGTGCGTGAGAAGAATTAAGGGTGAGAGTGTTGTGAGTGCGATAGGAAAGACATGTTAGTATGCTACAGTATGCTTCCGCTGGAGTGGGGGTTCAGCTGTTCAGTGTGTCTGGCTTACATCCAGTACAGAGTTAGGCAACCATTCCCCTGTGCTGTGCAATCCTTCTGCATTTTTTTCTCATGCATGTTCGGTCATGCCCACATTTAAATGGGGATGTGTTTTTTGTATCACAGCATTGGAAACCTGCAGTTTTTCGACAGGTCTTCTGATATTATCAGACCCTTGTACCTCAGCTCGACACCTGTTATTGATAAGTAGTTAATTTATTACTGAGGTAGTGAGTATTTTTTGTATGGGGGCAATACAGATGTCATATGTAGTCAAGATAAAAAAGGAATAGCTATGTTGTTTGGTTTTTTTTATCTGAGTTGTTATAAAGTTTGGCTTTGTTATCTAAGTTTGGTAACGCTTTGTTTGTTACATGTTTATTGATATTTGTGTGCGGCCCTGGATATCCCAGCAATTTGGAGAGAAACATCTTCATATTGGAGCTGGCTTTCAGCCAGGGTTTTAGGATTTAAATAAATACAATTTAGACGACAAAGTTGGAGAGATTAATTAAGCCCAATCGACCTTGATGGTGTTGTAAATGTAAAACCATACAGTAGCTGTTTTCATCTAATATCATGCATTTTAGAAAGTAATGGAATCTTATGTCTTAGTGTGACGGAGAAGGCATGCAAAAACTAAACATTTTTGTAGATATGTGTACAGATCACATTATTGTGGGAGCCACTCTTCTAATAAATTAGACTATCTGAGATGTTTGAATCCTAAGGAACGTGTTTATTTGATTACAATAGACCAACATGGCTACTACAGTAGGTCAAAACGGTGTGCTGGAAAACCTTGTTAGGATATGGATGAACTACAGTGCCTTTGGAATTTATTCCGGCCCCTTCACTTTCTCCACATTTTGTTGTGATAGATTTAATTCATAATTGATTAAACATAATTTTTGCCATCCATCTAAACAATACCAAATAACGACAGAGTGGGGAAAAAATTTGTAAAAATTTGTGCTTCAGACCCTTTGCCATGACAATCCTAATTGAGCTCAGATGAATCCTGTCTCCGTTAATCATCCTTGTGATGTCTCTAAAACTTGGAGTCCATCTATGGCAATTTCAATTGATTGGACATGATTTAGAAAGGCCTCATATCTGTCTATATAAAGTCCCATACTTGACAATGCGTGAGAAAAAACAATCCATGAAGTTTAAGGAACTCCCCATAGACCTCTCGGGCATAGATCTGGGGAAGGTTATGAAAGGGTTTGCTATAGCATTAAGCATTAAGTGTTTCCAGGAGCACTGTGGTCTCCATTATTGTGAAATGGAAGACGTTTGGAACCTCTGAGACTTCCTAGAGCTGTCCGTCCTGCCAAATTAAGTAACTGAGCAAGAAGGGACTCGGTCAAGGAGTTGACCAAGAACCCAATGGCCAATCTAACAGCTTCAGAGTTTCTCCTCAGAGATGGGAGAACTTGCCAGAAGTACAACAATCTCTGCAACAATCCAAAAATCAGGCCTTTATGGTCCAGGGGCTACATGAACGCCACTCCTGAGTAAAATGTTGCCTGAACGACTATGAGGGCATAAGGAAAATGATTCTCTGGTGATGAGACCGAAATAAAACGATTAAGCTTATATGCCAAACGCTACATCTGGCAAACACAAGGTACTGCTAATTACCATGTTAATATCATCCCTATTGTGAAGCATCTTGCTCTGTGGATGCTTCTCAGCGACTGGGTTGGGATTCAGGGAAGGACGAACATAACAAAATAAAGACAGATCTTTCCAGAAAACCAGATGCAGAGCACACCGGACCTCAGACTGAGGCAAATGATTAATTTTTCTGCATGACAACGACCCAAAGCAAACAGCCAAGACAGTGTTGGAGTGGCGTTGGGACAAGACTGTGAAGGTTCTTAAGTGGCCCAGCCAAAGCCTAAACTTGAACCGGATTGAACATTGGTGGACAGATCTGAAGTTTGTAGTTCAGCAACAATCCCCATCCAATCTTACAGAGCTTGAGATGAACTGCAAGGAAGAATGTGTTAAACATACCCAAGAAGATTCAAAGCTATGCTCGCTGACAAAAGGGATTTTACAAAGTACTGAATAAAGGGTTTGACTCTAAGGCTCTAAATTGGAAAATCTATGGTCATCAGATCTAATATTATTACCTAATATGATTAACTGAATTGATTTGATGAATCAATTTGTTTTCTTTCATTTTAATTGACAAAAAATAAAACAAAAAATAAATAATTTAAAAAAGAATCTGATGCAAAGACAGAATTATCATAATCATATATTGTTAGGCCTACTTGCTTGTAAGTCGATGTTGCCTCATAACTGAGGTTAAACTGGAATATCCCTGGGAATTCCAACAGTAACATGCCAGTGATTTCATTTTCATTTCAGCAAAATAGGTTTAAAGCTTGTGCGAAGGTTTTTGCCGTCGCACATAGTGCTTTTCTTCACCCTTACAACCTATAAATGGGCTTATTGGAATCACTATTATTTAATAGAAGTTAATGTTTTATTTTCTTCTAGCTTTTGTGTTGACACAGCTGATTAGGTAAAGATCCAATGGAGTGGGCCTGAGAAGGGCACCCAATCTGTGACTGGGGAGGGGACAGAAGAGTGGGAAGGGTGAGCTCTGACCCTTGCTTTTGGTTATCTGCCCCAGTCCGGTTTAATCTCCAGTGTTATCCCCTGGTTCTGAATGAAGCAGTGATGTGGTGGGCTTCGTGGACCTGTGGACTGCTGAGAAGTGGAGGCTGTTGTAGGACTCAGTCTTTGTGCCGGCGTCCTTTAAATACTGTGACATACAGAGAGGTAGACAGACAGGTAGGGTTCAACTTTGTAACACTTAATATTTTGTCGGGATAAATGGAAGTGTGTTTTCCTGAAATGACTCTGCATTTTGTTTTAGTGTGTTTCTTTTCAACGTTCATCATGCTTCTTTGTGAGCCTGATCATGTGTGCTAATGCTCATCACATTTGACCGTGGCATGTTATCCAGTTGCTTGGCTTTGATGACTGTTCACTGTGTGATATGATCTTTGTGGTTTTTCTGTGGGTTAGTGGTAGTGGAGTTAGCCGAAGGACTATGCCAGTGGTCAACAACACAATGACAGGGCTCTTAAAAGGAAAAGGTGAAGGCCAGGGTCTCCCCTCAGTTATCTTGCGAAGAGAATCATTATGATCATTTAGCATTCATTTTCTATTTTGTCTGAATAGATTGTTTATGTTTAATGGTTAAAACAGTCTGTGTTTTAAAAGTCTGGTTGTTCTGTAGTAAGACTGGCCTGCCTGGGTGTATTAGCTCACAGGGACTTGTTAGGAGAGCAGCGGTCGAGGACTGAACGGAACGTTTGTAGCACTGACCTGAGACTGAAAACCCCATGGCCTGCATTGTTCATCTTAAAATGCTGATCATTTTTAAAACTTGATGAGCACCAGATTTCAGCAAAGCCAAGTTTGCTAGTCAATAGATACCGCCATGTACTGGTGATATATGGATGACAGTATATGCTTTGTTGAATTAGGAGGAATGGTAGATTTCTATGCCATGGCAACTTCAGGAATTTTAGGTTGAATGTGTTGGTAGGCCAAATATGGAAACAAAAATCTAAATAATTGCAATATTGGTAGAGAGTGCTGCTTATATTAATGCAAAGTGTTTGTTTTTGTGTGTACACGGTTTTTGGATGAGTCACTCTAAGATAATCATAAACCACATTGTGGTGTCTGCCAATGTGCAATAGCAGAACAACAGTGTTATTTATTGATTCCAGCAGGAAGCCAGACAAATGAAAGAGGTTGGACTCTCATCCCAGGGCAAAAGGTAGAACAGTATTTACATTGCAGCTATCTGCTTTCTCCTTTCAGCTGAACATGTTCTCTCTCCTTTCCCTTTTCATGCATCACTCTTTCTTCCTCTTTCTTCATTGCATAAAGCAGTTCAGGGAAAACATGTATGTGAAGAATATCAGGATCTCTATCTCTATCTGGTGCTGTTGAAAGCTGGAAAAACTTTATTGAATATGTGGTTCAAGAATGTATTGGGAAAACGCTCCTTGTTAAAGCAGATGGTAATTAAACAAATCACATTTTATTCCTCTCACTTTAAATAGAGGTTGAAGATTGATTGGTTCTCAAGAGAGTCCAAGTATGTTCAATGTTTGACCAGTAGAGGGAAGTGTTACTTAGGAGAAATACCGGCGAAATTGACCGGTTAATGTTGGAGAGAATAGTAACAGCATATAATGTCCCAATGGTTCCTTTAACCAGCAAAGGTATCATCCATGTGAGATAGTTTCTGTTTTTATATACAAATTATATTTATTAAGTTTAACTGTAATAATATAGTCAACCTGCGCTGTAAAGTACTGTACGTTTTTGCTACCCCTCGGCGTTCCATAATATCTAACGATTAATGTCCTTCATGGTTCATTGACTGTGGTCCATCCAAAGATGGATACATTTTTGTCAGATTTTGGATTTATAATACGGATTTACGTTTCTACTGAGGTTTGTGCATTCGATAAAGCTCTACAGGACAAACGTATCAATCTGGAATATACCTTATTTTCTAGACGGTTTCCACAGCGACGTAATAGAAACAGTGGTTCCGGGAGGGACTGGTACAGTAAGAAATGGGGAGGAGCCACTGTATGAGAAAGTTTCCGCAACTGAGTCATGCATTTGTAAGTACAGTAGGTCGTAGCGCTCGCATTTAGTAGTCTATTTTAGTCGCGTTTTACTGTGTAGGTCCTCTGGCGAAGCCCTTCATAAGTACCAACTATGGATGTACGACAAAAATAGGTTGTCACATCCATTGACTGCCTTAATCGTTCTGTTATCAATGGTCCACTTTATGGGGATGTACACATATGCGCAAAGCATCAACTCCGGATACATCGATGAGATGTTTGATGCTGGAACATGGAAGGTACGCAATATTTGGGATGGGGTAAAACTGGAGGTTGGCGAAGAAGAAAGCCCGGTGGTCCTTAGCAGTTTTACACATTTGGACCCTGACCTACCGCTATTTGAGGTAAGCTGATGAACTGTGCATAAATAACCATCCATCGATACTTAGCCATTAATTAGGCTCGTGTTATTATGTGTCACTAAACTGAACATTTTGGGTATGGTAGTTGCCTAGTGATTTGTCTTGTCAAAATATATAGAATGTAGGCCTACATAAAGATGCTTTAGAGTTTTATATAGGTTGATCTTCTGAAACTTGTCCTGTGTGTCCTGTTACTGCCTGTTACATAAACACAAACTTCAGTTCCATTGGAAGTCCCAAAAGAGAGGAATAAACACTGTGTCTTTACCAATTTAAGAATGACTAATCAAATTGGTGGTCCTTACATCATGCCTTCTTTTGATCAGAGGGAATCAAATAAGGACAAGAGGTAATTGGTACAATGATTTTGAATGCTAGACGAGTGAGTTGTAGTTGGCTTGTCTAATGGGTTGGTTTTTACAGATGAAAAATGGCATCCAAAACATTTGCAATTTTTGGGTAGTTAATCCTTATGCAAACCCTGTGTGCATTTCTCTTGCACGAATGTTTTAAATATGTTATATATCCTCCTAAACAACAAAAGCATCCTCTCACCAAGCTTGTGGAACTTGAGGCTGGAACTTGAAAGATATGTTATTATTAAAGACAGTGTCTTTCCTTCATTTATGCATGTCACAAGCTTGGAGAGGGCAATTCAGTCTCCACTTCTGCATGTACTCTCTCTCTAATTTAATCCTCTTCAGTAACACAATTACCTAATGCTTAATGCCCCTTTTACATTGGGCTACGAGTTCGACTACAATCTACCTCCACAATAACGGCCATTCTCCTTGTGAAAATGCATAGTGCATTGGGATTTAATGGTGGAGTTTTTATTAAAAAAATGCAGTTAATGTGACATTTTGGCTAATGCCTGTTGATCCCATACCAGCCCCACAACCCCACCACAGTCTTCCTTGAGACAAAATTAATCGTGGTGAGTATATATATAGCATATTATAACTCAGTCGTGCTGTGTCACAGGCTTGGCACAGTATTGATACTATTATGGTCACTCTGTCTTCAATTACAGATAGAGGTACAACCAAGGGCAAAGGGAAGGATCCAGTGAGTCTTGTGGATGATGTCATTCCTCTGTGTGTCCTTGGGCCCCAGTCCATTAGCTATGATGCATAGTCATCCAGCCCAATATATTACTCTTACTTAACTCCGCCACCATCATTTATTTTGCCAATGACACAATGGTAATGGGCCTGATCGACGAGACAGCCAAAACAAGGAGCTTATCGTGGGCTATTAAAAACAAGAGGAGGAGCCTATCCCTTTAGTTATTAACAAGGTTAAGGTGGAGAGGCTTAAAAGATTTTCGTTCCTATTCATCCAGGAGGACCCACTAATACAACATGCGGTCTCTGAGGAAGACCCAAAAGGTCCTTTTAGTTCATCTTAGGTAGAGAGGGTTCACTATGTTACTGTCTGGCAATTTAAACAAACCACTCACCCTAGTTGTCTCCTTGCACAGAATTGCACTGTGGAGGTTTGACTCTACAGAATTCCAACAGTCACACACAAACACACTGAAGCACACACAGTACATGTATGTAACATTTAATCAGCATTCTATTATTAATAGGTGTCATTCTTATTACTTCTATGTGTATATTTTCCTATTTTTTCTATTCTTTGTTGGGACATTTTACCGAACTGAGTAAGCTTGCAATATAAACATAGCTAATTGTTAATATAATGTATACGTTTATTAAGGTAATCCTAGAGATTAGACTAGAAAAACTGATACAAATACTCGTTGGTAGCAGAAGAAGGATCAAAAAAGCCTGTTGAAATGGAAAGTGTTGTTGTTAATCAGGCATTTTTAAGGAGAATGTTAGAGCTTCAGCATTAAACAAGTATCTTAAACTCATAGTTTAACAAGTATGTTTAACAACTATTTTAAACCTGTCATATTGTGTCTGTGTGTGTGTTGGGGTTACTGATACCAGTTAGTGGTAATGGTTGCACATCTGGGTGATTTTGAAAAGAACTTTGCTGGTTGGGTCTTTATTCAAAAGACTTGAGTGAGCTCTTTAATGAGAAATTGAAGGTGGGTATGTAGAAATAGACACAGAGGAGTGTTTGTTGTTTTAGCTATCTTATTTAAATGGAGACAGAAAGGGAGAGGAAGAGAAAAGCGGGAGACGGGCACTGAGGTTCATGGAGGTTGAATGAGGGAAACAGACAGCATTGGAATGCTTAGTCCCAAAGCCTGGAAAATCACTTTATTCCAAGTTTCCAGGCTTAATATTACCAAATATATGGTTGTCTCGGACTTACTAGACTTGTCTAACTATTCCAAAAATGTTAGGAGCATGTAGCTGATGGTCTATATTTACATACAAAGATCTAATGTATGAAAGTGAACGTTTTCTCTGGTGTTCACATAATGCACTCTTAATTGTTTTCAACCACCATTGTGTGTGAGGGGAAGCTGGTGGCCTGCGCTAGATGGCCTCCATTGGACTGCACTATTGTGTGTGTGTTTGTTTACTCTGTTTTCAGAGCAGATCTTTCTATGGTCCTAAATAGTTGACCCAGAGGATGGTCAATATCAAACCAGCTGTAAACTTAACCAGCAGTTTATTACTTTATAAAACACTTTTACAAAGTAATAAACACACAACTGAAATACAATGAATGAAAAGTAGGTAGTTATAGCGATGATATGTGCATTAGCTCTTATTCTTTATTGTTCCAGGTGATATTGTGTGTTCATGCATATGTTCAGAACAGATAATTTGACCAGTAATAACTGTTGTCTGTTGACATTTAGATGGTGTCATAGTGAATACAAAGGTCAGTGTTTTTTTTGTGGACATTAAAGATACAGCATCTGTCATGCTAATCATAAGCTTTTGAACAGACTCAATCTATGAATCCTCCTGAATTATTGACACCTTTGGTAAAGATTAGCGAAAAGACTATGTCACTGTTGTTTGTCAGCTTGATTTGACATTCAAAATATGTGAGGATTGTAACTTTTAATTTGTTTAAATTATTCAAAGAACAAACACATCCTATATCCAGAACTAAATGTTTTTCTCAAAATCATATGTGGCACAATAATTGGCTTCCCTGCATTTAGTAATTTACTCCCCTTGCCAGTACTTTTGGTCTGAATGTCTTGATACTTGAGACAGAGTTCATGATGCCATGTATCCTAACCAGCAATTATTTCCTTTACATTGGACATCGGCATTTTCAGGCATGCAGATTTGTTTTGTTTTACAACCATTAATGAATGCCTAGTTAATGAATGTCACCAACCTTTTGTCTCATTTCATTTGTGTTTTCTGACATTCCCAAAGGGGGCATGTGTTTCACCTGATGTTTATAACCCAATGAAAAGCAATAGATGACCACTAAAGAGTTGACTAAAATGAACTTAAATGAAATCTGTATATAGGGTGGAAGATACTTCGATCATATTTGGTATATCAAAATTTATATAGGTGGCAATAATTGAAACATAATATTAAAATATGAAATATCAAAATATTTGAAAATAATACTTATTTCTTAATTAAAATGAGTTATTATTTTTTCTTTGAACAACTTTAATTAAATGTTGGCTTTATTTTATATTTTCAGTTCAAGATCAAGCTGATAAACAACAGTTTCATTTTTTCATAGCCTTTTTTGCTAATGTTTACTTCTGGAGGACAGAATCTCATTTTTGCTAATGGGCTAAGAATTCAGGAGGGCACTGTAGATTCATTTAATAGATGGGATTTACTAACACCATGAAGATGCCAACTCATTTGTTGACATGCATTAACAGAGGAAGTTCCTTGTTTAATTTTCCATTCTGATGCAGTGCTGCATAGCTTGTAAATAAGGAACCATTCAAATGTTGCAGTTCTTGTGGTTGAAGAGAGTCCTGAGTCTGTCCATTACCAGTTAGGTTTAATTCCTTTCGTTCTTGACGGACTTTCCAGTTTTCACTCTCTGATAAGCTGAATAATTGTTTGTGTAGTTCTTCCCTACGTGAGGGTCCTTTCCTTCCTCTGGGCTTTCCCATCATCTGCATAGTCATCCCACTCATGACAGAGGTGCCTTTTTGTCAGTGTTTTATACGTGACTTGTTTTTAAGTATATTTCTTGAAATGCCTGATTCCTTTATTAGTATGTGATTGAGTAAAACACTAAAAATCAACAAGTGTTTATATACAATAGTTCTGTAAACACTTAATAAAAATGATCACATAAACAAGTTGAGTACTTACAAAATATTCACAGAATATACAAAGTCTGTGAACAAGATGCTTGGTGGCAAATATATGTTGTAGTTTACATGAATGTGTGTGTTTGTATTTGTACTTCAGGGGACATGAATGTGAAATTGAGACAATGAGAGTCATGCACACCATGACTGTTATGTATCTTACTACAGATATATGTGCCACCTCTATCTGTGATGACTTAGCAATGAGTCAGGCTAATAGGCTTATGACCAAAAAGGCTAAAAGGGTCTTTTTCATGCCCTGTTCCGGTTCTCATTGAGTTCTCCCTGGCAGTTATGGTAACCTGTTTCCTGGGGGCATTCGAAATGTTTCCTGACTTTTCCATAGTTATACTCTAAATAGATCCTGTGTGACATGGCCAGACTGCATTCAGGTCATCAGTGTGAGGATTATTATTCAGTTATTTTTTCAACTTTTTCCTTTTTTTGAAGACCTGGTGAATCTGAGTGGGACTATTTTGAGTTTTCCTGGGCCTTTTTCTCCATTAAAATAGAGAGAAAGGTTGACCTTATGTCGGTTGTCTTTATGAAGAGAAGCATTCCATTGGGTTTAGATTGATAGCCCCGTAGTGTCTGTGTGGCTGAGCTGATAAGAGCAACTCTCATTGTCAGGGCCTGTGCTCCGTCCCTGCTTTTATACACACATTAAAATATGTTTCATGACAATTTTTAGCAACATACATGAACTATTCTCTTTTTAAAATAAGTTGCATAAGTATTAGTATGAATGTAGCATTTAAAATCGAAATTCAACTCGATTTGAATCTCTGCTACGCTCCATGGTAACTAAACAAAACAGAGTGGCTGTGTTTTCTCAAGGTTAGATAGTAATAGACCATGACTAATAGCAGATGTGTGTGGGAGGCATTGCTATACATCTACCTACTGACAACTTCTTGAGTGTGCTGTGGGCACATAGGTAGAGGCATGTCGGATGTCTGTGGTGTGCTAGGTTACTGTACAGTCCCGCATTGCTCAGTTTTTAGTGCATTACAATTGCAATGCCAGTGTTGTGGGTATTGTTTCCCATGGGGGGGTCCAGACTATAGAAGCACCAAAATCTATGAACTCTGTAATGGAAGTTGCTCTGGATGAGGATGTCTGCTGAAGGACTAAAATGTTACTCCACTCTGCCACAGAGGCTGCCTCAACGTGAAACTGGGTCATCATTGTGTTTGGGAGGTTCAATGTTAACTCTTCAACTGTAATGTTAATGTGTTATGGTACAATTACGGGTTATGGGAGACTGTTTGACTGTGACATCCCATTCATTTCCACACAATTCTATGTTGGAAAGCTGGTGAAAAGGTAGTTGGTGACAACAATCAACAACAATTAACTGTTTGGTATAGACCGCTCTGTCACTGAGCAAGTAGCTTGTGTTTATAACTTGTTTGGGCTTCTCCCTGGGTTGATATGGGGTGTGTCTGGAAACCTCTGGTGCAACAGCGTTGCTATTCATTCATAGCCACGTGTGTGTGTGTGTGTGTGTGTGTGTGTGTGTGTGTGTGTGTGTGTGTGTGTGTGTGTGTGTGTGTGTGTGTGTGTGTGTG
>JACXGI010006057.1:5772-25540 GCA_016801175.1 Esox masquinongy | reverse complement strand
TTGTCTTGTTGTCCTGTAGAGCTCGACACAGGAGATCGGAGAGGAGGCCGAGGATGGGGCGGTCTTCACCATCACCCTGAGGAAGGTGCAGTTGCACCAGTCGGCTAGTAAGGGGCAGCGATGGCTGGGTGTCGAAACCGACTCTGCCCTCAGCCTGTACGAGACCTGCAAAGTGCGCACCATAAAGGCCGGTACGCTGGAGAGGCTGGTGGAGTACATGGTGTCTGCATTCAGCGGCAACGACTCCACCTACGTCACCATCTTCCTCTGCACCTACCGCTCCTTCGCCTCCACCGAGCAGGTGCTGGAGCTCCTACTGGACAGGTACGGGGGGCGGCACACGGAACACGAGTACACCCACAACCACATACTGTACCTGCGAGAGAAAAAAAAAAACCCACTCCGAACAGCGAGTCAGTTCCCTCACGTGTTCTCCGTGTCTTAGGTATGCCAAGCTACAGATTCAGCCGAGGATAGATGAATGCAGAATCACGCAGGAGGACAGCACGGAGCTCCGAAAGTAAGCGAACGTACTTCGGTAGGCGCTGTACCGTAGGTTGTCGTGTCATTTGGGCTCATTCTCATCTCATTGTCGTCGTCCCCCCCCGGTGTCTTGCAGCACTGTGTCCTCCATCCTGGGGGCGTGGCTGGACCAGTACTCTGAGGACTTCTGGAGCCCTCCACATTACGGCTGCCTGCACCATCTGATGTCCTACCTGCACCGGCACTTCCCTGGCTCCGACCTGGAGCGCCGCGCTCGCAACTTGCTGATTCTCCTGCAACGCCGGCAGCAGTGTGAGCCCGACCTGGACGGTGAGTGGCGTGGTTTATCTGGTGCTTGTCCGTGTCAACTGCCTGTGCTGAGCTGGTGATGTTAGCGCATTTAGGCAGACTGACTTCATCGTCGTGTTTTCTTTTGCAGTCGAGCACATTGGCTGTCCCTTCGCCACTCAGGAAGAGAGTGGCTTTGAAGACGAACCTCCCGCCTTGAACTTTCTTTCCTTTGACCCCATCATGGTCGCTGAGCAGTTCACACTCATGGATGCGGTGAGACATTCCCCTCTCAATTGCATCTAACTGCTCAAGGTCAGTTCACTTACTGCTTTTTGCATGCCCTGTCTGACTCTTAACCTTCTCACCCGCCCCCCTGACCTCAACCTGAAGGATCTGTTCAAGAAGGTGGTCCCATACCACTGCCTGGGGGGCATCTGGTCCCAGCGGGATAAAAAGGGGAAGGAACACCTTGCCCCCACCATTCGGGCCACTGTGGCCCAGTTCAACTGTGTCACCAACTGTGTCATCACCACCTGCCTAAGCAACCCCTGTCTGAAGCCGACACCACGTTCCAGGCTGGTGGAGCGCTGGATAGAGGTGGCCAGGGTAAGGCACGATTAGACCCACACTCCAGCTCAACCTTGCAGTTAGATGGAGTGTCTGCTGATCGATCCCGTCTGTTCTCACTCTATGGGTTTTTTTCTGCTGTGTTTAGGAATGTCGGATCCTCAAGAACTTCTCGTCTTTGAGAGCTATACTCTCAGCCCTTCAGTGTAACTCTATACACCGTCTCAAGAGGACCTGGGATGAGGTGTCCAGGTGAGACAAGGGATCGCTGACTGAGGCTTGGGTTAAAATGGAAAGGGTTTGGAGGGCTATTTGATTATGAATTGGACCAGGGTTTTTCATGGGGACGTGATGTTGGACATATGGCGGAATTTAACATTTTATTTCTATCTGTAGTTCTTTTGCGGTGTTGGTTTAGGTTGCTGTTTTTCTTTCGGTCTCACTTTTTTACCTTATTCTGCCGACAGAGAGAATTTCCGAACTTTTCGTGAGCTGTCAGAGATCTTCTCAGATGACAATAACTACTCTCTAAGCCGGGAGCTGCTGGTCAAGGTTGGTCAATCTCTGTCTGCACCATTATCTTTATTATTGTTATTGTGTCATTATTTTTATTATTTCAAATGTATTTATCTACTTTATTTACTCTATTATTTCTAAATTTTGCACAGTCTCAAAGGAAGCAGCAAGAAAACATTTATTTGAATGGTCCATTTTGTTCATATGACAAAACCTGGAACTTCTGAGTGTAGCTAACTTACAGGAGGTTGAAATTTATATTTTGTTGGTCCAGTTTACTGTTGGCTGTTTTGTATGTTGAACTGATATAGAGACCTTTGTTCCCATAACTGACTAAATGTTACTCAACTCAAATCTATGTACGATGCTTTGCAAAAGTATTCAGGCCCCTGACCAATTTAAATTTAGTTCCTAAGGTGATATTGTTTTTACAGTACTGTGCAAAAGGCACCTGATAGTCGAACTATAGTCATTTATTTGGAGAGTAAGTGTTTATTTGTAAAAAAATAATAATATATATTATATTCATGTATTTATATATATTATATATATGTTTTCATTAAAACACTACCCAAATAAATGGCCTTAGTTCGACTTTTATGTGCCTAAGACTTTTGCACAGTACTTTATGTTGGGAATAATTTATAAGAAACATAGAAATGCATATTATTTTTGTACAATATATAGCAAGTTTTAGCCATAAGTTCCCATAAGCTCCACCTCCTTGATGGTTTGGGAATGAAACACACACTTATTAATCTCATTGACATTTCAACATAGCTGGTTATAATTCCTCCAAATTTTGAAAAGGTGAAAAATATCTAAATAAATGAATAGCGGTTCTACTTCCCAAACTAGAATCTTGAACAGAGGGAGAGGAAAGGGAAAATTTGTCAGTTTGCACACTGAAATTGGTTTTGGCTTTTAATAACCCAACCCCTCCAAATTGAGGAAGTTCAGGGGGCTGCCACAATGACCGCCCTGGGAGCAATTAGTGCTGGGTTCACACAGCAACTGCAAAATAAATAAGCCAGGCAACACCTTTCAGCTCTTATCTCATTAATTATTTATTATGAGTTGTCCATGACAGCATAGATATTGCCTTGTCGTCTTCTCCCTAAAACATGAGATCCACCAGTGCAAGTGTCAGTGTGTAAGTGTTTCGAGAGGACCTGATATGTGTTACCTTGTGCTTGAAGAAGAACAGTGTCTCACTAGCGATGTAAGCAGTGGTAGAAGTCATTAATATTTTACTCTTTCAACACAAGGCTCACTGCCTCTACCAGGATTACACAAAGACTCGATTCTCTTTTATGAAACTCACAGAGAATTAGTTGGCAGCAACATGTTCAGTGAAATTGGATTCCCAGAGGAGAAACCTATTTCGTCGGCTTACCTGAATACATCTCTGCGCAAAAGAAACAATTCCATTCGCCGTTGCTGTTCAGCTCAAGTTACTCTTTAACTGGTCGCATATTATTATAGTGTTGAAACCTCGTAGTCGTACAAAGCAATTAAAAGCATAGAGCCTCTCTAACAGGAGTGGCTGACCACATTCCTAGACTATCAATACGAATATGAATTGACGGTGACATTAAAGCCTGGTGGTTCCTGCTGATGTCTTAAGACATAACTCTTGGCTGTGACCTGAGGGAGGAAACCTGTGCTTGGTCGGAGGGAACCCCTGCTGATGTCATAGGCAGCTGGCAGATGCAGATTAGAGACCCGCCCTGGTGATGCATGATCCTGTCGGGCTTTCCAGTCCTGCCTACCTACACTCCACCTCCACTGCTCTATCTGGCTGAGCCAGCAGGCCTGTGTAGGGTCCTGAGTTCCGGTTTCGCGGGGCGATGGCGCACAGGAAACAGCTGGGTTTCGAATGCCTTTTTTTTCACTCTTAAAAGATCAGTTTTGTAAAAACATATTTTTCTTTCTCTCTCCAGGAGGGCACGTCTAAATTCGCCACGCTGGAGATCAACCCTAAACGAGCACAGAGGAGACACCAACAGCAGAGAGACTTGGTGAGTCTAAATGTTTTTTTCGTTGTTAAGTTCAACTACTTTTGTGTCAGATATGCTCTATTGCCATTATTGTGTCCATAGCACCATCTTGTGGTAAAATTAGTTGTTATTCCCTCATCTCTGTTTCTGTCACAGGGAGTGATGCAGGGGACCATTCCTTACCTGGGCACCTTCCTCACCGACCTGGTCATGATGGACACGGCTATGAAAGACTACACAGAAGTAAAAGTCTTTCTGTCTCTTGATCCTGTGTCCCCTGCTGTCTGAAAGAATTAACAGTGAAAAGATAACATGTTACACCTGATATTAACTTAGATTGAGAGGCATTTACTTAAATTAATATATTTTTGTTGCCGTCCAAATGTTTCTTCATGAAATGTGCCCACACATCTAATTGTTCTTTGTTCTCCATTCCAGAGTGGACTTATCAACTTTGAAAAGAGACGAAAGGTAAATTTAGTGAATATGCGCCTCTAAGAAATTAGCATTAACAAACAGGCAGATGTAATTGGCTCACCACCCCCAATCACTCCCTCCTCTCTCTCTGCAGGAGTTTGAGGTGATAGCTCAGATTAAGCTGCTGCAGCTGGCCTCCAATAACTACAGCTTCACCCAGGACAGCCTCTTCAGGGAGTGGTTCTCTGGAGTGGAGAGACTAAGTGAGGCAGAGAGGTGAGCAGAGGCCTATGGAGTTCGATGACACGCGAATGAATGAAATGTTTATTGGCATTCGGTGTTGTCATTTCCACGCCTTTTGCCCCCAGCTACGCTTTGTCCTGTGAGATTGAACCGCTGTCAGAGTCAGCCAGCAACACTCTCAGAGCCAAGAAGAACGGGGGAATCATGAAACGCTGGAGCGAGTATGTATATATTGCCTTAACTGTGTTTCACACTAGTTCCCGATATATTGTAGTGGTGAAGAAACATCCCTCGCGTGTGTGTTTACTGAACCCCTGTTCTCACGTGTCCATGTGTTTCCCTTCATCTCCAGTCGCCAATTAACTGAGGCCAGCTACAGCGGGGCTGGACATTCAAAGTCATTTGACCAGTCCAGACCTTGCCAGGCAGGCGACAGTGGAGATGCCCTCAGCGTCACCTCAGCCGGCTCCAGTGGCTCTGACCTTGAGGACGTCAACGCTAGCTTCCTTTCTGACTCGCCGGACACCCACGAGAGAAAGGTGAGAAGAAGGAGGGTCCAGTGTCACGTGAAGAACACCACCACCAGATGCAGAAGCATGTCGTCATGCCGCACACATCAATCTTGATATACTGTAGCTCTTCCTGAGATTGTAGAAGTACCACATCACCTCAGTAAATGGTTTTGAAATGGTCTTCTGTAGGCCCCTAGTGATAAGGGCCATGTGAATTGATACAGCCCTGTGTTCTTACCTGTCTGACATTTGGCTTACTGTGGCTCTGATTCCCTCAATAGACTTCTACATCCTTAGTAAAACATTCCGTCTCTGCTATGGGGAAAGAGAGCCAGACTTCTGATTCCAACTCCACGGTACTTCCATTTATCAGGCTTATACTTCTTATTTTCTTTTCACGTTTTTTTTGTTTAGTTCTAACCCCATCTCTCACTACTGACCCTTGACCAGTTCCAAAAGATTACTGTGATTCTTACACTAATGCTGTAGAAGATCACTGTGATTCTTACGCTAGTGTGGCAGAAGATCACTATGAACACTCAGTTGTACCTATAACTCACATACTGTCGTTTTCCGCTTTCTTTTTGTTTATTGCAGGAACTAAAGAGTGTTCTGTGGAGTTCAAATGTTTGTAATCAATCCTTTTCTCTTTCTGTCTCTCTATAGTTTTGGGAATCCACTTCCTTGTCATCTCTAGACACCTCAGGGATGGGTTCTGGTTCGGGCTCCAGCAGCGCCTCGTCCTCCTCCGTGTCCTCCTCCACGGCGCTCCAAGGAGCCTCCCGCTCCCACAAGCGGTCTGTCTCAGCTGTGTCCTGCTGCTCCAACCTCTCTCTGCCTCTCTACAACCAGCAGGTGGATGACTGCTGCATCATCAGAGTCAGCTTAGACGTGGACAACGGCAACATGTACAAGAGCATCCTGGTAGGACGAAGGAAGAAAACGCTTGTTAAAAACTGATAGATGTATTCCTTGTGCTTTTTCATTTGTTAGTTGTTGGCAGTGGGCAGATCTGAGGCAGAGAAAAGATTTCAGGCAAACCAGTTTTAAATAGCAACAAATAAATGTGTTATTATTGTTTTGGTGCAGGTTACTAGTCAGGACAAGACACCAGCAGTCATTAGGAAGGCCATGATAAAACACAACTTGGACCAGGAGAAGACAGAGGACTATGAGTTGATGCAGAAAATATCTGACGATAAAGGTAGTGAAATGATCATTTTCCAGAAATATGTAAAGGTTTATTTTTCACCCCTTGCAATGAATTTCATTGATAGTATAGAAATTATAACATGAATCCCTAGATCTTTCATCGTGTCATAATTTATTAATTACTTAAATGAAATACTTTGAACATTTTTACAAAAAATGAATTCCTCTCCTCTCACCACATAGAGCTGTGGATCCCAGACAACGCCAACGTTTTCTATGCTATGAATTCTACCGCTAACTATGACTTTGTGCTGAAGAAACGTGGCTTATCCAAAACCGGCCGGGCCAAGAGTGTAGCCAGCTCCACGCTGCCACGAATGAAGCAGAAGGGCCTGAAAATTGCTAAAGGTATCTTCTGAGGGCGAGGGTCACAGATCCCTGTCAACAGTTTGCTGGATTAAGGCCTTTAAATTCACCCAAGATGAAGGATCTGAGAACTACAATAAAGAAAAAGTCCAGTGGAAAACAAGAACTCATCATGTCTGCATGCATCAAAAGCAGGCAGTAAAAAGGAGATGCACATAACTGTACCAACACAGTTATGTGTCCAGATCAGCCTGAAGAGACTGATTTCTTCGTGGCTCAGGCCTTGATGAAGGGGAGCTTATCAATGTGCTGTTCCTGACCCTGTGTGCCTGATTTTATTGTATCAGTGGTGTTTACATATGGAATATTATAGTGTATAATGTACATATTGCCACATTGTACACTCTCTGACTGTGGGTTGGTTAGAGGGTTGATGGAAAACGTATGCAGAGTACATGCAGAGTGCATAGAGAACAGGGGTGGTCAGATTTATGTCACTGAGCCAGTTTAGTCTCTTGAGGCCCGATGTGCTGTCCCGTTGGCTATGTCCACCGTGAGTAGATGGGAAAATGCTCCGTTGTCAGGAGTTTTACTGCAGACGCCGCAATATTGAATGTAGGTGAATGTCTGTGCCTATTTCAGAGACAACCCGGTGTGAGGTGTGCACACTTAAGAGCAGCCCAGAGATGCAGATAGTGTATTATTGAGTTGCTACCACTACAAGGAGAAAAGATGTTGCAGTAGGGCTGTGTTTGCCTGGATAACCTGAACTCCTTGCTCCAGCTGACTGGTGTTCCACACCTGTGGATGTTCTTTTTTTTCTGCAAGGAATCTAGAGTTCAACTCCTAGAGATCCTGGTTGCAAAAGCATCTGATTGGTCACAGAAACTGATCAATTCTGTCTGATTGGTTCCAGAAAACTATGAGTTGGGCCATTATCTAAGACGTGGGTAAATTTAGAAAATTCTTAACTTTGATTCTCTGATTGGTTAAAAATTATACAGTTGCTGATGTTTTGCAAAACACCACTAATTTAAAATTCACTAGTTTCTGACAAATAAGTGGCAAAAATGTAATGAAAATTTCAGTGGTCATTAATGTGCTCAAAATGCTCAAGAACAACATTTGAAAAGATTACCCAGGGTTGGTGTGGAAAAAAAGACAGAAATAGAGATGTGATGAGAATGGGTAAAAATACCCATAAGCTATTAGCATTAGTTTACAATGGACCTATTTGGTTGACAGTGTTAACATTACAGTTAGGCCTTTTCTGGGTTACTTTTACTTTGCTATGCTGCTGCTAAATGTACATTTCATAGGTCAAAAATAAACCTCTATTATAAGAAAGCTGTTGGTAAGGACAGGCAGGACTTTGAGACCCTCCTATGACTGTATAGTGTATCACAGTATAATTCAGGGACTGATGATGACATTTTATATCCGGTCCTTGCTCTCTGTAAGAAAAACAATGGTTTACATTCCAGTACTAACAGTGGGAATTTGCGGTATCGTATATAATCTCAGACTGCCTGATGACTGTCCTCACGGCTGCCAAACGCCTGTCCGACGCATGCAAGAGGAGGTAACAGTGCCACTTTGCCAGTTTGCAACCCAAAACATGCTTCTTCTTGAGAGTAATGACACAAACAATGAGATTCTCACAAGCATGCCAGTGGTCTTTTATGTCATGGAAAGGACAGCCAAAAAAGTGACATGCCTTTGTTGCTCAGTGCTAAATGCCGGTCCCAACCATGTTAAATGGCACTTTAATGCATTCATTGCTAGCCATGATGGGACCATAGGGGGAAAAAATATGGCAGAACCCCCTCCCTCAATGTCAACTATCCAGATCTCTTGTTTCCATGGCTTGGAAGGGGCGGAGAAGAGGCTGTTTTTTCTGGACTTGCATAGCATGATGATTGCTCATCTCTGCTGTGATTTGTTCCCTTACACTGTGATTGGGTCTTTGCTTATCCCTCTGATAAGGTGCCCTTCTATGCTGAACACTGTGAACACATAGAGGATCATGTAGTGGTAGAAATATTTTTGGGCCTTGAAGAGAAGATGACAACTGGTTTACCTCTGTGTGTGCCAAAGCGATTGGTCATGTGGGGTTCTGTCACTCTCAAAAGACAATGTTTGTTTAATTTGTCATTTACTATCGCTTCTTGTGGCGATGTGCATTCCAGTGTTGTGTTCGGAACACTAAAACAGCATACTCAGATCTTCAGACACACTGTTCAAGCCTAGTTGGCACTGTGGTTACGATTGGTTTACTATGGAGCATCTGGATCACATCCCTGAAAAATAACAGTTGTTTTTAGAGTTTTGGAGGGGGTGAGGGGGAGTTCTGTACATGTGTGCTTTACATAACTGTCAGTGTTTACGACCCTTTGACTAATTTCTGATTTACTGGAGCTTGCTTTGTTTTACCTGGATTGACTGGTCCTTGTGGAGGAAATGTGCAGTGTCTGTTGCCATTACCACGTCGTTGTAACCTTTAACCTTTCAAACCTTTGTGTCCATTTGCAATGTCTTGTTTCTCATGTTTTTCTATTATAAATTATTTAAGAACAAAAAATATTAAGGTGTCATACGGAATTGTCTTTGTATGTCTATTGACCTGGCATTATTTATTGATTTGTACATAGAAATGTTGTGCCTCTTATGTAATTATAGATGAATATATATAGGCTGCCCATGTATATATAAATAAACATACATTTACAAAAGTAAATTCTCATTGAAATGTGCTATTTGGGTGTAAGTTTATAGGTGAGAACTAGAAGATGGCTCCTACCTTGGCGGGTGAATAATTTGAAGCTCTCATACAATGGATTACAAAGATCATATAGTTCCATTCCTTGTGCTGTCGCCCTCACCTACCTGATATCTGGCCCGTTGGGAACATGTCAAACCACATCAAGCCACCACTGAAAAGAAATAAAGAATACATGCAATACACAGCATTGGCACTTAATATTTCCGCATTCACGTTGTACTGATAGTGTAAATGTGTACATCAACTGTAAATAAATATACATCTACTGCTCACTATCTCATTATGCTATGCTTACGATCAATATTTGTTTATATACATATGTGTAATCACTCCGTAATCTGTCACCAAACTTTTACCACTTGCAGCACCACGGAGTGTTTGTAAACGCTCTTACAAGCCGACAACAATTCTGATGCCTTTTGCAGTATCGGGTCGCATTTTACGCATCGCGCATGCGCCTCATCTGGGTTGATCTTTGTAATTACGTTTCCAAAATTCCAATATGGCGCTTAGTAAAACCTTTGGACAAAAACCTGTCAAATTTCAGCTTGAAGAAGATGGGGATTATTATATGATTGGATCGGAGGTTAGTGTTTTAATTGATAGTCATATTGTATGCTAGGATAAGTAATTTACTCTTAATTTAGCTTGCAAGCTTATTTACTAACGCCAATACTAGGTTAGCGTGCTGCCATTATACACTATTAATCTTGGCTGGGTTTGCTTACTACTACTGTACCTGACGTACCATAGCGGCCAATTCCGGCGTTGTCTTAGCGTATCTACAGTAATCGACTAATCTAAATTAAACTAGCTGAGCGCATACGTTTTTAATATTTCTGTTTGTACTTTTAGGTTGGAAATTACTTGCGTATGTTCAGAGGTTCCTTGTATAAGAGATACCCCTCGCTATGGAGGAAATTGGCATCAGTGGAGGAGCGGAAGAAAATAGTGGAATCATCACATGGTTAGTAACTATAGCTGACATTAGCTAGTAGTTTAGCTTATTATAAAGAAACCAGTAGTTAAGGCCAACTATTGTGATGTGGTGCGTTGCTAAACCTTTCTTCACTTCTGTAAGATCATGGTTACACAACCTTAGCTACCAGTGTGACTCTTCTGAAAGCATCGGAGGTAGAGGAAATCTTTGAAGGAAACGATGAGAAGTACAAAGCTATCTCTATCAGCACAGAGCCTCCAGCCTACCTCAGGTAGTGACATCACTCTGCATTTTCCAACTACATTCTTAGTCTGGTCCATGGTGGTCTTATTATTGTAATCATTAACTGTCCTTGACTCATGTATTGTTTTTCTGTTTCCCTGTGTCTGGCCTTGCCAACAGGGAGCAGAAGGGTAAAAGGAATAGTCAGTGGGTCCCCACACTGCCTAACAGTTCTCATCATCTGGATGCCGTGCCCTGCTCCACCACTATTAACCGCACCCGCTTAGGTCGAGACAAGAAGAGGACCTTCCCTCTCTGGTGAGCCTGATAAAACCTAAACTATGGTTAAAACCGATCACTAATGTAGAAACCTATCCTAGTCAAACAGAATATAAACAAAACTGTGTGTGACATGTCGGGCGGTTCCCCTATACTATGCACAGCTTTGATGACCATGATCCTGCCGTGATCCACGAGAACGCCACCCAGTCTGAGGTTTTGGTTCCGATCCGACTGGACATGGAGATAGAGGGCCAGAAGCTCAGAGATGCTTTTACCTGGAATATGAACGGTATGATTGCATTGTTGCTCTCGCCATGTAAAACCGGTGTGCGTCTTGTAGTTTTCCAGGAGAAACGATTTCAACGTGACAACATTTTTGTTTTCTGTCCAACCACCTTTCCTTCTCAGTCCTAGTTCAAGTCCTCATGCCATACATGCTGTTGTTCCTCAGAGAAGCTCATGACTCCCGAGATGTTTGCAGAGATCCTGTGTGACGACTTGGACCTGAACCCTCTGGCCTTCGTCCCAGCCATCGCCTCAGCCATCCGCCAGCAGATAGAGTCGTATCCCACAGACAGCATCCTGGATGAACAGACTGACCAGAGGGTCATCGTAAAGGTATTACCAAGACTGTTAGATTGCCTTCGCCACTGTCAACTGATTGTGCAGCAGTGACATGTCTGATAATTGAAGGCTTCATTTATGGGAGTAGCTCCATTTCCTGGTTCCTCAAATTGTAAAATCTTAAAATGATGTCTATGATCTGGGTCATCATAAAGGTACAACCCCCTTTTTTTCTTTTTACAAAGAGAAAGGTCTGTAATGCACGTTTGTCTTAAAACCACAGTGGACAGTTGAAACATGTTTCTTATCTTCACCACAAGCTAAACATCCATGTCGGGAACATCTCACTTGTGGACCAGTTTGAGTGGGACATGTCAGAGAGGGAGAACTCTCCAGAGAAGTTTGCCCTGAAACTGTGTTCAGAGCTTGGCCTAGGGGGAGAGTTTGTCACCACCATTGCCTACAGCATCCGAGGACAACTTAGTTGGCATCAGAGGACATACGCTTTCAGGTAAGGTATACCACGCAAACAAAAAACAGTTGTTAGGACGTCCCTGGAACGTCAGGACATCGTCATGGTCCTCCTGATGGCTGGTTACAGAATGATGAGCAGACCATCTACCCACTCCAACATGTGCATGGCAAATACTCAGCTGCGTCAGTAACAGAGCACTGATATTTCTCTAGATTTTGTATTTGGGTAAAATGTTAGACGTCTGGATTCTGTAAAGCCAGATTGTGAAATAGCTTAGGAATTGGGTTAAAAAAAAAAACTACCCAGTCAGAATCAATGACCTCTCCCTCTGCTGGGCTCCGATACAAAAATATCCCTTGCAGCAATATTGTTTTCTTGTCTGGCTGTCTAATGGTTGTGTTCTTGGTTATGTTCCTTTGTCTGTCTACAGTGAGAACCCGCTTCCTACAGTGGAGATAGCCATCCGGAACACAGGTGAAGCCGACCAATGGTGCCCACTGCTCGAGACACTCACGGACGCAGAGATGGAGAAGAAGATCAGGGACCAGGACCGAAACACGCGGTGGGTGGTGCTGATCTACTGTCCTTAAAATATACCTCGAGCTTTATCTACATCTCTTTAAACAAGTTAGAAATCATGGCAAATGGAAATATTCAACTTCTGGTCACTCGCTTGTTTTCAGTGTTAGTTATTGATATTGGTTGTGTACATTTGCGTTGCAGGCGCATGAGACGACTGGCAAACACGGCACCGGCGTGGTAGGTAATGGAATGTAATGCTGTTTGGTCAGGACAGACAGAAGGCTGTGAAGTACTGGACTGATGGAACTTGCCAAGTGAACGGCATTAACAGACATTCCTTGAGCCTGTTTACCAGAGCAGGTCGTCACCAGACACCTCTGCCCTACAGTCTGACACCCATCCACCCCGCAATGTGTTCATTTGAGCAGAGCTCTAGCAGAATGAAAATGACAATGTTTTCCCTCTTCCCCTGTGTGGTGAACCTGTTCCCACTTTGACCACTGACTCTTCTGCTCACCCCCAAAGGGGAGAGGGGAAAAAACATACAGGAAAACCCAGAAAATATTATGTTGTATTTGTCTTTTTGTACATTTGAATAATTCTTACGAAAATAAAAGTTAAATGATCTTCATTGCTTTATCATTATGTAAAATGTTTTAAATGTCATGTCTTTGAATGTAATTAAACCAATGTGACCATGCAATCAGATAAAAGGTTAGCTAACTAATTTAGTGTACAGATGGTTGTTTGGTATATTATACAATTTTTGGAATTGGCATGCTTTGTTCATCCATACAACACCCAGCACAACACAGCTGTTGCTGATGTACTAAGCTATTTCTATTTGGCACCAATGCTTCACCCACAAAGGCAATAGTCGGAAAGTGCAGACGGTGCAGGTTCCTGGGTAAAGGATTTCAGATAGTCGGCAGATTTGAGCGAGTCGAGTAGCACCACAGGGCCTTGTGTTGACCCCAACAGAGAGGAAGGGTCACAAAGATGCAACAAGAATGTAGTTTGCATCTGTTTGCTGTTTCAACTCACGTGTGCCATTAGTACCACAGCCAGAGATGCATGCGGTAGTGTTAAGGTTGCATTGCTCATCGGCCTCTGATTGCATTAGACATTTCTAGTTACAGGCCAGATGTCTGCAGGATGAAGACGAAGCACTACGGTGAGTCTCTGTGGACACTGGATTGGAAAGATATGTTCTTGCCCTCTTCATTCGCATCCCTCTGAGGTGTAAACCCTCTTCATCTGCAGCTGAACGGCTCCTGGTTTCTTCAGTTGGCCGTGGGTGTCTCTTGGTGTTAGACGGTCCCCATTCTACTGACCCTGGTCATTGGGCTCCCCTCCATCTACACCACGGTCCTGCCAGAACTCTCCAGCTGGCTCCTCAGTGAGAGGGGAGTAGCCAGGGTCTTCCTCTGGGGTGTCAAACACGGTTCGACTGCAAAAACAACAAACAAGTGTGCTGAAACCGACATTTGTGTAACGTCAGGCAGATGCCAGAGCCAAAATTAAACATTAGAAAGACTTTAAATACTTTTTACTGAATACTCACAGCAGTTCAGGTGTTATCAGCAGCTTCCTGCCTCCAGGCTGGTTTGGAAACACATCCTCAAGAAAGTAGTAGATGTGTCCTACTCCAATCCCTAATGGGGAGGAGCAAACTACAGTAACATTTACAGTCAATGGCACGATATGGCAACAGCAATGCGCTTGGCCTAATTGTTAAACATTAAGGAACTGACAAGCAATATTCTGGTGGACAGATAATGATTGGACTGGACACAGTTGATGTTATGTTCTGTACATACAAGACATTATTCTGCCAGCCTGGTTAAAGTAGGGCAAACCCATGGACCGAGTAAACGGGCAGCCCAGTTCTGATGTGTCCAACTAATTGGTCTTTTGTCCAAAGACATAATTGTTTTAAAATCTGATTTGTCAAAAGAACAGTTAATTTTAAAGAAACTGGCTCCCTGTGTTCATCTCTACCATGACAGGGAAGCCTAATGTGAGACAGATAAAGTACTGTACCTAGAAGGTCAACAACAATGGAATTGCCAAGCAACAGTGAGAATCCCATGAGCACCCAGGGCAGAAATGGTGCCTGGAAGTTCAGAAGGCCAAAGAAGTTCATGCGTATGTAGGGATTCCTCCTACTCCACACATACACCAACATGATCGTGAATGCCTGGCCCAGGAAGAACAGGTTTGCAACGAGGCCAAACAACTATGTAGAGGTTCAAAGTTAAAGACATCAGTAAAAAGTTACAGTACATCTGCAATAGCAAAACCTAGATTAACCACATGTAAAGACATGTCATTTCTGTTTGCTGAAGACCCATGGCAAACCATGAAATGTAATGCTGTCTAACACAAAAACAGCAACATTTTACCAATACCACTGCACTACAGCAGAAGGAAAAACAACAGGAGACTACAGTAATTAATTTGTATAACATTCTTCAGGAATACTAAAGCAATGACTCAAAAGAACTGCTGGATGCAGTTTCTCCAATACCAGGGTTACATAATGTCAGTTCTAATGTAAAGGATACAGTCATGAGGACACCACCAAACAGGAACATAAATACGAAATCTGCAGTGCGGCCTCTGAAAGACCCTTCCTCCAGCATACGGCAATATCGATATCTGTTTGTTTTGTCAAGGTTAGGAAACACCATAACAAAACAAAAAAAATTCAGTTATGCAAAATATATCAAAAGGTTATGCAAAATATACTTACATACTATATGTTCACAGTAAAGGAGCCAGGGGTCTAGATTACAAATTAATTTGCATGATTAGAGTGTACACTCACTCTCCCTATGTATTTGACAGTAGGAACCAGAGGGGGAAAAGGTAAGGAGCTAGGAATTGAGTCCTGGTTTCCTATGGGGAGCTGTGTGTGCATTTGGAGCCAAGAGTGTAATCCCTTGGACCATTGCTCCACACATTTAAAAAAAAAAAAAAAGTTTTAGAATAGGATGCCAAATGTTGTTGTTTCTCATCAATTGTAAAAATAGTACAGTTTGTGACTATTGTTCTTGACTCTTTGTCAATTGTGAGTTTCTCAATCTATGTTTTATTTACATTTTTTATGTTTTTATTGTTGTAGTACAGGGCTCAGCTGTAGGAGACCGTGGTCTCAATTTCTCTGTATAAATATAGATAAATAAATAATTAATGGCAATGTTCTGAAAAAGATACAGAAAGATGATATTGAACAAAAAACTGAAGCCAAGTGAGCCAAAAAAGAGGAAGTTGGTGATCAGCCGCCATATCTGCAACAAAGAGTGGGAAAATCCAAATGACATGTATTACATGTAATACATTACTTTTATCAGAGGTTCTCTTACCTGATATCTTCTAATGATGAGGTCTGGGTTGAAATAAAGCTGAAATGGGCTGATGACCTCCAGTTGCTCCAAAAGACAAAACATTCATGGTTTGAATTCATTATAGAAATGACAGTCATTATACTGTTTTTATAAACCATAAAATAACGTATTGTGAAAATGAATTATGCAATTTGATGAGTTTTATCACAACTTTGTACACCGAAACATGCACGATTTGTTCTGCGTTGTTGACGGCAAGCTTGCTGCTAGAGAGCCAAGACGCCTCTTCTCGTCAGTCGCTTACCACAGCAGCTGTTGTCAAAACACAAGCTGTAGTGTACGCTCTGGTCACGGAAGGAATCTGGAAATATTCTTGAGTGAAGCTTTGTGCCATGGTCTGGAAATACTTGTTTACGCCTGTGACGCCTGAGATACATCTGTATTGATCCGTAAGGACCTCGTACAACAGCGATGTACCTTTAAAGAGCAATACCACAAATGGACGAGGGCCGGGGTGCCTGGGTGGGCGGAGAATTCGTTTAAGGACCAATGGAATTGTCGAAAATGCGCAAACTCTGCTCACCCAGTCTGTATTGGCTAATTAGACCTTCTATCTGTCCTATTCTGAGTCATCTACCGGTCACAAAGAAAAATCGTCTTAAGACTCAGTCATTTCGTATCAAGTGTGGGGAGAGTGGGGTAAATTGAGCCAGTGGGTAAGTTGACCCACCCCCTGGATCTAGACAACTGTACAAATGTTTTGCCATGTGACCATATAGTCAGGAAGAACCCATCATTTCCAACTGGTGTTGACGAAGAAGGCACATGGGAAAAGTGGTACATTTTCTTTACCCCAAAAACTGTTGTTTGATTGTCAAAGATGTCAGGTATAATGTCTGTTAAATCAAGGCAAATTGATTTAGGTCTTAAAATATATGTCATACATGTTGGTGAATTGCCACTGTATAAAAACGTGCATTGTTTGCAAAAAAGCACTTTTTTCCAAAATGCTGTCTGTGGGGCAAAATTAGCTAAATGCTCTGGGGTAAGTCGAACCAATGGTTCACTCTGGTCACAGATTTCATGAGACATTAACTCAATCATTGATAACATATGATACACACATTTTACCCAGAAGATATGTTACCCTAGCTGCTTTTACAACATTTGGATCTTGGGCAAAATATCCGATCCGATTGGTCAAAATAAGATCAAAATTGGGCTGCCTGTGTAAACATATTAATAAAAAACGACTGTTCTTGAATACAACCAATAGCCTAGCCCAAAGAGGAAATAGTTCCTATGGAACTGACTTGCCCAATGATGAAGATTTTGAATAGAGGTTATGTGTAAACCACGAGTGTGTGCCAAAAGCATTCTATCCCAAGAAACATATTTAAAACACTGTTGCCCAAAATACACTGCTCAAAAAAATTAAGGGAACACTTAAATCATATCGGGTCTCGATGAAGGAAATATAGTAAAGAGCAAAATATTGACTGTACATTGTGTAATTCGTTGAGAACAAAATGACGTAACAAAATCACCAACTGATTGAGGGCTGGATTCAAATTCACACGGAAATCAAAGTAAACAATTGAAATCACAGGCTGTTCCAGCTTGTGTGATTTTCATCGCGGCAACTCATAATGTGACTCAGTAGTGTGTGTGGCCCCCACATGCCTGTATGCATTCCCGCAATGTCTGGGCATGCTCCTGATGAGATGGCGGATGGTGTCCTGGTGGATCTCCCAGACCTGGATCAGGGCATCAGTGAGCTCCTGGACAGTCTATGGTGCTACTTGGTAGCGTCGGATGCACCGATACATAACGTCCCAGAGGTTCTCAATTGGATTCAGGTCTGGGGAACGTGAGGGCCAGTCAATGGCATCAATGCCTTCGTCATCCAGGAACTGCCTACACACACTGGCCACACGAGGCCGGGCATTGTCCTGCACCAGGAGGAACCCAGGGCCCACTGTACCAGCGTGAGGTCTGACAATGGGTCTGAGAATTTCGTCCCGGTACCTAACAGCAGTCAGGGTACCGTTGGCTAGCACGTGGAGGTCTGTGCGACCCTCCAAGAATATGCCTCCCCAGACCATCACTGACCCCTGCCAAATCTGTCATGCTGGACGATGTTGCAGGCAGCATCACCATTTCGTCTTATTCACGTCTGTCACGTGCTCAGTGGGAACCTGCTCTCATCTGTGAAGAGAACGGGGCGCCAATGGCAGACCTGCCAATTCTGGTGTTCACTCGCGAATGCCCATTGAGCTGCATGGTGCTGGGCTGTGAGCACGGGTCCCACTAGAAGACATCGGGCCCTCATTCCGCCCTCATGGAGTCTGTTTCTGACAGTTTGGTCAGAAACATGCACACCAGTATCCCACTGGAGGTAATTTTGCAGGGCTCTGGCAGTGCTCCTCCTGTTCCTCCTCTCACAAAGGAGCAGATACCAGTCCTGCTGCTGGGTTGATGCCCTTCTACAGCCCTATCCAGCTCTCCTTGTGTAAAAGCCGGTCTCTGGTTTCTCCTCAATGCTCTTGAGACTGTACTGGGAGACACAGCAAACCTTCTTGCGACGGCATGTATGGATGTGCCATCCTGGAGGAGCTGGACTGCCTGTGCAACCTGAATGGGCTGCAGGTACCGCCTCATGCTACCAGCAGTGACAATGACACTAGCAAAACGCAAAACTAGAGATGAATCAGTCAGGAAGGATAAGGAAAGAGCAATTGTCTGTGGCTACCACCTGCAAAACCATTCCCTTTTTGGGGGTTGTCTTGCTGTTGCCTCTCCAGTGCACCTCTCCAGTGCACTTTAATTTGCACCAAAACTGGTGACATTGATTTACAATCGCTTATGCTTCCTAACTGGACAAATTGATATCCCTGAAGTTTAATTGATTTAGTGTTATACTGTGATGATTGTGTTCCCTTAATTTGTTTGAGCAGTGTAGTTAAGAAAAAAAAGATATTTGGGAAGCCATAACATATTGTAGCCAAGTGGAAATTAGGTTATTCTCAGTGTTTCAGGTAGTAAGAGATAAGGGGATTTATATGACATAGTAGCCTAGCTTATTATATCACTAGGATTTCTTATATACACTTTTCATATTACACCATGATGTTTGCATCTGACTGCCAATCACTTCATGATCCACTGCACACTTTCACCACAACACTAATTCAGGCATGCAGGCAGTCCACCACTATGGACCCACAAATTGATGAATGGAAAGAGATGGAAAAAAGTCTAATGACATACAGTGGGGCAAAAAAGTATTTAGTCAGCCACCAATTGTGCAAGTTCTCCCACTTAAAAAGATGAGAGAGGCCTGTAATTTTCATCATAGGTACACTTCAACTATGAGAGACAAAATGAGAAAAAAAATCCAGAAAATCACATTGTAGGATTTTTAATGAATTTATTGGTAAATTATGGTGGAAAATATGTATTTGGTCAATAACAAAAGTTCATCTCAATACTTTGTTATATACCCTTTGTTGGCAATGACAGAGGTCAAATGTTTTCTGTAAGTCCTCACAAGGTTTTCACGCACTGTTGCTGGTATTTTGGCCCATTCCTGCATGCAGATCTCCTCTAGAGCAGTGATATTTTGGGGCTGTCGCTGGTCAACACGGACTTTCAACTCCTTCCAAAGATTTTCTATGGGGTTGAGATCTGGTGACTGGCTAGGCCACTCCAGGACCTTGAAATGCTTCTTACGAAGCCACTCCTTCATTGCCCGGGCGGTGTATTTGGGATCATTGTCATGCTGAAAGACCCAGCCATGTTTCATCTTCAATGCCCTTGCTGATGGAAGGAGGTTTTCACTCAAAATCTCACGATACATGGCCTCATTCATTCTTTCCTTTACATGGATCAGTCGTCCTGGTCCCTTTGCAGAAAAACAGCCCCAAAGCATGATGTTTCCACCCCCATGCTTCACAGTAGGTATGGTGTTCTTTGGATGCAACTCAGCATTCTTTCTCCTCCAAACACGACGAGTTGAGTTTTTACCAAAAAGTTCTATTTTGGTTTCATCTGACCATATGACATTCTCCCAATCCTCTTCTGG
>JACXGI010006056.1:0-43722 GCA_016801175.1 Esox masquinongy | reverse complement strand
CAATCATCGACCTTCGGCCTAAGGTGCTCTGGTACCACGTACACTTATGAGCATCCTTATGTTCGAACATGGTGTTCGTTATAGATAATCCATGACTAGCACAGAACTCTAACAACAAACGACCATTCGAGTTCAGATCAGGGAGGCCGTTCCTCCCTATCACGCCTCTCCAGGTATCTCCATCATTGCCCACATGCGCATTGAAGTCCCCCAGCAGGATTATGGAGTCCCCTACTGGAGCCCCATACAGGACTCCATTCAGGATCTCCAAGAAGGCCAAATACTCCGAACTGCTGTTCCACCTCCCCTACAAGTTCCGGCTCCTTCCCCCACAGAGAGGTGACGTTCCACGTCCCCAGAGCCAGCCCCGGCCACCCGGGTCTGGTCCGTCGAGGCCCCTGGCCTTCACTGCCACCCATATAGCAGCGCACCCGACCAAAGCGGTTCCTCCCATGAGTGGTGGGCCCATAGGATGGAGAGGGGGGTGCCACGTTCCTTTTTCGGGCAATGCCCGACCGGGCTCCGTGACAAACCCGGCCACCAGGCGCTCGCCTGCGAGCCCTCCCTCTCGGCCTGGCTCCAGATGGGGGCCCCGGGCTTCCTCCGGGCAGGGTAACTCCTCCTCTTCCTCTATTGTGCATTGGTTTATCTTTGAACCATTCTTAGTCTGGCTCCTCCCCCGAGACCACTGTGCCATGGGAAACCCTACCAGGAGCACTAAGGCCCAGACAACACAGCTCTCAGGTTCACAGGAACACACAAACCTCTCCACCACGGTAAGGTGATGGCTCTCGGAGAGGTAAATGTAAAATCCTATGTGTGGCACAAAGCCCACACTGCACATTATATTTTTATATTTTAATGTTTTAGCAGACACTCTTATCCAGGGCATTCATCTGAAAATAGTTTGGGACCACCACACAATCCAGTAATAGTAAAAACACCTTACACAATGAAGCAGCTATCATCCAAGTCAGTGTTGCAAGACAAAGGAATACAAATCTTCCTCTGATCGCCATCCCCATGGTAGAGAATGCTAGTGGAATCTATGGGGATGCATTTCATCTGCCTGGGCTGGGAAACTTCTCAGGAGTAAAGGCAAGATGGATTAAGCCCAATAAATGGGAAATCCTTCAGGAAAACCTGCAGCAATCTGTAGGAGTCTTTTTTTTTAATCTTCTGTGATGAAAAGGGGGTGGAGTTGATTTTGTAAAGTAGATGGGGAGGTTGGCAAAGAGAGGGATATTCAAGTTGGCTAAGGATGACATCAGCAGATAGGAAAGATGGCTGAAGAGACAAAACGACATTAGAACTCGTTCAGCTGGTTTGGTTTGGGGGACTTTGTAGTTTGTCGGTGGCAAATTGCCTTTTGGCCTCTTAAATCCCCTTGTTAAGCTGGTACTTAGCAAATCAATAGGCTTCTTTTTCTCAATCCCATGTGCATTCTCTTTAACATTCTGTTTAACTGTGAATGTGAATGTTTTCATCGTTGAATAAGTTCCAATCAGGGGGATGCAGGCAACCTTTCACTCCTCTAAGCCCTACCTAGTCCACGGCCCTACTATTCATTTTGTAGGCTTGGCTGTTGTCATTCAATGTCTGTACCACATGCACTCAGAGTTCCTCGGTGGCGCTGGAGTAGCAGCTCAACGTCCTAGTTTGATAGCACTGTGCTGTATATGATTCCAAGTATTCTGATTCCAGAATCTTGCATTCTACCAGTTGGGTAGTTGGTTCCTCAGATTGCTGTGGTTAAACTCGACCAGAAAGGTAAGAGAAGAATCTGTGTTCTTCTCTTCCACCTGAAATCTGGTGTGCCAGTTGCGAGTAAGTGCAGTGCCCCCCAAGGCGTCGGTCAGCATGTAAACACCCGTGACGGATTCTGGAAGTCAATTAGAATGGCTTGCAGTTAATAAAGGAAGATTCCAGGTTGGGAGAACCTGACTGACAGTTCAGTGATATTGGTGCACCACTGCCACTTCTCACTGAACGCAGAGGCCTTGTATTCTAAAGCCCCACGTGCTTCACCCTTCTCCACCCATGGAGAGCTAACCCCTACACTAATTCTATAACCTGTTGTAGACTGACTGGGAGCAATCATATAGAAAACTTAAAGCATAAGGTTAGAATTTAACTGTCAGAGTGAAAGTATTCTCCACATCCGTTCAGAAATTTGGGGTCATACATTTGGGGTAATGTCCTTGTTTTTGAAAGAAAAGCTAATTTTTTGTCCATTGAAATGACATCAATTTTTTAAAAATAAATTTGATGTTATTTTATAACCTAAAAGTTTGTGTACAATTTTGTGTTAACAAACTGTTTCTAAATGTTTCTAAATGTATGTATTATCCTATTTCAGCCAAAATAAATGCCACATATAGTTTAGCCATTTATTGGAGACATGCACAACAATACTTTGCATATCTTGGTGTTACGTTCTGCTCACTGCCATCACATGTATATGGTACTACTAATAATGATATTTTTTCTGGCCAATATTATTTAATTATTACAATTATTATTTAAAAAATTTTGATTATTTTGGGACTATATATTGTGTTGTAATTTTTATGATGAAACCAATGGAAGCCATAATATACACAAATAAAAGATGTGAAAGATGTGTTACAGTACACTTTCACCTCATAGTTAATTTTAAATCCAAACTTTACACAAAAGAAAAAAACACTTAATTGTCCCAATAATTATGATGGACAATGTATATTCATTACCTCACCTCGACTAAACAGCTCTTTGAAATGCCATTGTGGTCATTGCAAGGTAACTATGTACACAATAGGCAGCATCTAAGCTCTTCCATCCTGTTGGCATGGTGTTTTCCATTCACCTGTACCAGTAACTGACCAGGTTTCTTGTCTCTATTTATCAGAGTGCTGCCCACACGCTTTCCTACAGATCCCCGTTTTGATTGGTTCATTTGATACCCCAAAAATTTACCCACCCAATTCTACTTAACTACTTGAATTAACCAATGCAACTTGGGGTTCACTTATTCTTGCATTTTTGCAACACATGGAATTGGTAACTATAAACTTATGTCAGATAAAAAAGACTGGTTCTGATTTAGTAAAGATTCAGTGGTGAACACAAAAAAGTGTGGCACAAGGGGTTCACACTATTTCAAGCAACACTATATGAATTCTATATAACAAGTTTATGCAATTCCTGTGGAAAGATATTTCAATAAGGGGGTGAGAATGGCAGAGTGTGGGACTATATGCAATAGATTTGGGACAAACGATTTGGGACGGACGAAGAGTACCCATCCCTACCTGGCTAATGCCATCCATGCCTCTCAGGGACTTGGAAACGAGATGGACAGAGCAAAGTACAGAGACGTTATTGAAGAATAACCTCAGAGTGCACAGGACCTCGGATTGGGGCAAAGATGAATCTTTCAGCACGACAACGACCCGAAGGACACAACCAAGACAATGCTGGAGTGGCTTTGGGTGAAGTCTGTGAATGTCATTGAGCAGCCCAGCTAAAGACTAGAATTGGACCCTATTGAAGATCTATGGGGAGACCGGAACATCACAGTTGACCAAAGCATCCAATCTGGCAGAGCTTGAGAGGATCAACAAGGAAGAATAGGGGAAACAGGGCAAATCCTGGTGTGCAAAGCTGGTAGAAGAATACCCAGGAAAATTCAAACATGTACTAAAGTACAAAGTACTAAATGAAAGGTCTGAATACTTATGTAAATTGGATATTTCATTTTTTTATATTCAATAGGCACATTTCAAAAACGTGTTCTTGCTTTATCATTACGGGGCATTGTATGTAGATCGATGGCAATATAATGAATGTAATCAATTATAAATTCCACATTTAACAAAACAATATGTGATGAAAATGAAGATGGTTGAATCATTTCAAATAAGCCTCTGTAGTACTGTGGCATGGGAGAAAATTCAGTATTCATATTGTGTCTTCCGACAGAATGCAAAGCTAAAGCAACGCACTTCGGTAGACAATTGCGTAATTTTTCAAGTAGTCCTGTGATAAATTATTTCAAGCTTCTTGTAGGATGTTTCATGGCTTTTGATGTTGGCTGTTTTTTGTTCTTGTCTCTGTCCACCCAATAATGACATCTGTTGTAACACATCTTCTCTCGGTCAAAGTGTGGACAGATGACTCTACCAACATGCTGAGTTAGCACTCCATAGGTTTCATTCTGTCCCTCAAGGAAGTTAGCTTTAAATACTGTTCATAAGATGCACAAAGCTTTTTGGGTATTCCACTGTTTTCTGTCTTAAAATGTCTTTAAGACAGCTTAAATGCCACATATTGAAAATCGGTTTAGGCTCTTTGTTTGCTTCAATATTCCTTGTTGATACAAAACTACAATTTCATGTCTGTCAAACTGTTAACTTATCCATTTCCAAATCTCTCCTCACAGGTTTGTTCACAAATCTCTCTTCACAGGATTGGTTCCCAAATCTCTCCTCACAGGTATGGTTCCCAAATCTCTCTTCGAGACACCATAGACATTCCATATATATTGTTATGCAAACACCAACACACCTGATTAAGTGTCATCAAAACCCCTCACTTTCAAACAGATTTAGGTACGTTATGATAGTGATTCTAAACAAATGATATTTCATATGAACAACATATTACACACCTGGAGAAAATGGGAGGTATAAAAAAAGATTGTTATTTGCAAAACTCCCAGACTCTTTAAAGTGTATCTTAATTTTAATATTTACAAAATTCTGAGAACTATCATTCATACTAACAGTTGTATGAAATGACAAAACTCTATTCCTGGTTGAGACTCCTGTTCATCAGCTGAATGGAGATGATAGTGATAGCACAGTGGTGACATCACTACTGTGGGGAATAACCAATGTGATCTTTACAGTACAGTGTTGAGGTCAGAGCATGCTCCAACAAAACAAAACAATTCCTACAATGAACTGAAGGTTGTATTAAATGTATGCAGCTCTGTCTTTGCAATATATGAACATGTCAAATATGCAGTCTGGGAATATTGTGAATTACAATAATCTTTGTAAACCTTCCATTCAGGGCTGGATGCAAATATATATTTTATATATGTTCATTTGCCTACATAAATTAGCTATAAAATGAAAATTTTCAAAGTGAGTGATTATGATGACATGGAGCACAAATCGCCACCTACATGACATAGTACCCCCTTTTTGGGGACCCTTTTGGATCGACTGTGCCACTTTTACAACCAATCCATTCTTAGCATACTTACCGGTACAAAACAAAAAACATCTTGTATTGTCATGTTTGATGATTTGTGTGGACCCCAGGAAGAGTAGCTGCTGTGTTTGGCAGTAGGTAATGAGAACCCTAATGAAATCCTGCATCTAGAGCTGTTTGGTAATTGAGACGTAAAATGAGACGTCCCAAAATATCTGTTTTGTACCTGTGATATTTTTACCCAGGCCCTAAACTACCTCTGTCCACGATTTTATTAAAGTCATGTTATTTGGAATGTCTAAGGCCTCAGAGTGCATTGTGTTAGTTTAGCCTGTCAAGATAATTCACAGTGAATTGTGTTGTGGTAGATATGGGCTGCTGCATGACACCAGATAGAAGATCCCCTGTGGCTGTCTGCTCTGGGGCCACTCTTATTGGAAAATAGGCTGGCTAGAACCGCAAGTCTGGTTTACAAGAAAAGAGTATTATGGGAAATCATGTATCTTTTAGATTGTAAAACAGTTTTTTTATATGGCATTAGGCCCAGGGGGACAGCTTGGACAAACCTAATATATGTTTAGTCATATACTGCAACCTTTACACAATTGACTGCTTTTTAAGAAATATTATTTTCATGTGGTCTGAAATGCCACATAGCGTTACTGACATTTTTAAAACCAATTCACATTTTGAATTTATAGTCGGCACATTGTAAGTTTCCCAACAGACTGAGCCTAGTCCCAACAGACTAAGCATAATAATTACGGTTACGGAGAAGCATTTAAGCGAGCTTTGGGTTACTTCAGCAATATCTGCTGCCATTGTTTTCTAGTCTACCTCGGAAGACTAAAAATCTGTCCTGGTAATCGTTTGTGCTAGGTTTTATTTATCCACTAGGGGTTTTGTGATTTCAAACAGTTGACTGACTCTTAGTTTCCCTTGGCCACCACACAACACTGTCATGTACATATACCCTACATGTGTGCGTACATACATCAATCATCGAGACATGTGCATTCTTCAGTGAACAAAAAGGGACAATTAGAATAACACAGTGTGACATGGCGTAGAAGTAGCACATCAAAGAGTCACCTGTCCATCACCTGTCGACCTACCAGGCCCTTATAACCAATGTCAGTTGTATTCAGTCACATGACACATGACAGCGCCCAAAGCTATAGCTCAGTGACAATGTTGACATGCACACCAATGTTTCAGTATTATTCAGGACACTGAATAATACAAGTGTTCTGAACACAAGTGTTCTGTTTTCCAGTTAACATGTACTGAATAAACATCACATAAAAATCTGAAAAATCTTGTATCCCAGTTACGAGAAACCTAGATAAGATGCATGGGATATGCTAACTTTTTATGAGATAGTGTGTGGCATGTAAACTTACTAAATTTACTGATGTTTTTCTACATCTGTGAAGGGATCAGTTTTCCATGGTATCATGAGTGTTATGTGATGATGTTTATTTATCCCCCTATCTTTTTGGAACAACTCCCAACAGATTTGGGAGATTTGAATATCGTGGCAGGCACTCCTAGGCAACAGAGCCAAGCAAATGAGAGTTGTTTTTCAACACTAGTAATCCAACCAGAAACTGAGTCAACATGTATGAGAGCATGCTAACTCATCTGACAACTTTAGCGTAGCAGGCGCCTTCCGGGTTTGTAGAAGCACAATGAGACCAGGAAATCCCTGCTGACGGCACCTCTTCTCATTTATATAGGTTTCTGCTTATGTAATTTAATTTGGCATTTTTAAATGAAGCTGGTGTCATAATTTACCTGTCCATAAAGATTAAACAAAGCACTGCTCACCAGAATAATCTGTTGCATTTTAAGGATGTCTGTAGAACTTGTTTGGAGTCCACTTGTCTCTAGAGGTGTGTGCTTTTTTAAATAATGTCTAATTAATTGAATTTGCCACAGCTGGACTCCAAACAAGTTCTAGAGATATTTTAAGGATCATCAAAGAACACAGGATGCAATTTCTTGCACACAGTATTTTAATTTGGAGTGTCATGGCATGTCATTTTAAATAAATATGCACATTTTTCTAAAATGTGTTATCGCTCTGTCATTATGGGGTACTGTGTGTAGATTGATGGAAAACCTTTTCATTTAATTATTTATTAATTCAGTCTATATAACAACCTAATGTGAAAAAAGTAAAGGGGTCTGAATCATTTCTGAAATCACTTGAGAAAAAAAATAAGTGGTTTGTTGTGATGGTACTTCCTCTATACTGCAATAGCCCTATAACCATAGATTTTCTAAACTAGTGGTTCTAAGCTGCTGCCGCCACTGAAAATGCATCATGGGTTTGAATCCCACTGCTACTTCGGCAAAAAACATTGTCAGCAATCAAATAAAAAAAAGTAACCTGGTTTTAAACATCAATCATAGAGTGTGTCCTCAATTCCTTCACCACCATATACGCGGGTGTGACTGCGGCAAGGGCATTGCAAAGATATTTTTCAATCTGAAGAGAAGGTATTCGGTTGCCATTTGACCTCTTTTCAGGTTCGTCACTACTCCAGGGTGAGGAAGTGTACAGCAAAAATCATCGCTGATCGCTCTGACCTTGGTCACTCCCTGTTCCAAAATGTCCTCCGGCAGGATGAGGGTGGGACTCAATCATGACTAAAACCATAATCTCCAGCAACAGTTCCTTATCCTGCACTGCTGCCATTACCCACTGGCTGCCAGGCCCATGAAGACTCATTGGCATAGCCAGTTCAGATAGGAAACCCGATTGGTCTAGGGTCAGCAACATACCAGCGGAATTCGGGCGACGTGCCAGCTGAATTTTGAATTTCCTGCTGACAATCTAATCGTCAGGGTACTCATTTAGTCTGATGTGCACTGGTTTCACTAGCATGCAGGTAAAAACCAACCCACAACTCCTGCCTCCACCTGGTTGGTCCTGTGTTTCCATCTCTGGGTGGACTGGTACTGTGTACCTTGCTTGTTGCCTAGGGGGATTGTTATTAATGATATTATGGTGCTGATATCATCATTAGTAGTATCGTAGACACGATCATGTGATGGCAGTGAGTAACCTCAGACGAGCAGAGCCTAACGCCAATACTACTACAAAGTCTCCAATAAATGGCTAAATGGGATAATACACACATTTAGAAACAGGTGAGATTGTTAACACAAAATTGTACACACATTATATACAAATAGGTAGTGGCCAGTAAATATACAAACATACAGTATAATCCAATACACTGCTTATGTACACACACTACTGTTCAAAAGTTTAGGGTCACCTAGGAAAACATTTTTTGTCCATTAAATTAACAACAAATTGATCAAAAATACAGTGTAGACATTGTTAATGTTTTAAATGACTATTGTCGCTGGAAATGGCTGATGTCTAATGGAATATCTACATAGGTGTACAGAGGCCCATTATCAGCAACCATCAGTCCTGTGTTCCAATGGCACGTTGTGTTTGCTAATCCAGGTTTATCATTTTAAAAGGCTATATCATTAAAAAAAAAACTTTTGCAGTCACATTAGCACAGCTGAAAACTATTATGCTGATTAAAGAAGCAATAAAACTGGCCTTCTTTAAACTAGTTGAGTATTTGGAGCATCACCAATTGTGGGTTTGATTACAGGCTCAAAATGTCCAGAAACAACAAAT
This sequence comes from Esox masquinongy, assembly GCA_016801175.1. NCBI lineage: Eukaryota > Metazoa > Chordata > Actinopteri > Esociformes > Esocidae > Esox > Esox masquinongy. Next base: position 34,850 of record JACXGI010006056.1, on the reverse strand, counting down.
TTTCTTTGTCAGTCTATTCTTGTTCTGAGAAATGAAGGCTATTCCATGCTAGAAATTGCCAAGAAACTGAAGATCTTGTACAACGCTGTGTACAACTCTCTGCACAGAACAGCGCAGAAAGTTTGTTGGCTCTAACCAGAATAGAATCAGGAGTGGGAGGCCCCGGTGCACAACTGAGCAAGAGGAAAAATACATTAGATACATTAGATTAAATATACATTGTCTAGTTTGAGAAACAGACGCCTCACAGGTCCTCAACTGATGCTTCATTAAATAGCACCCGCAAAATACAAGTCTCAATGTCAACAGTGAAGAGGTGACTCCGGGATGCTGGCCTTCGAGGCAGAGTTGCATCTCAGACTGGCCAATAAAAAGAAAAAATTAAGATGGGCAAAAGAACACAGACACTGGACGGAGGAAGATTGAAAAAAAAAATGTTATGGACAGACGAATCTAAGTCTAAGTTGTTTGTATCAAAAAGAAGAATATTCGTGAGATGCAGACCAAATGAAAAGATGCTGGATGAGCGCTTGACGCCATCGGTTTAAAATGTTAGAGGCAATGTGATGGTCTGGGGGTGCTTTGGTGTTGGTAATGTGGGAGATTTGTACAAGGTAAAAGGGATCTTGAAGGAAGGCTATCATTCCATGCCATTCCATGCCATGCCCTACTGATGCATTTGAATGGAGCCAATTTCCTCCTACAACAGGACAATGACCCAAAGCACAGGTCCAATCTATGCAAGAACTATTTAGGGAAGAAGCAGTCAGCTGGTATTCTGTCTATAATGGAGTGGCCAGCACAGTCACCAGATCTCAACACTGTTGAGCTGTTGTGGGAGCAGCTTGAGATGGTATGCGCTCATCAAGCCAATCCAACTTGTAGGAGGTGCTTCACGAAGTATGTGATGAAATCTCTTCAGATTACCTCAACAAATTGACAACTAGAATGCCAAAGGTTTGCAAGGCTGTAATTGTTGCGAATTGAGGATACTTTGATGGAAGCAAAGTTTGAAGGACACAATTATTATTTAAATTAAAAATCATTATTTCTAACCTTGTCAATGACTCTTTTCATGAATGTATGTGAGTATGTGAACTGCGAATAAATTTGATTCCAACCTATAGCCAAAAAATTAATCAAGGTGTTTGTTGTACACAACATTATTTAATCTCAGGCTTATGACACAGTAGATATTCTTTTCTTCATAATTGGAATAAATTTAATTCCAACCTATAGCCAAAAAATTGAAATACATTAACACAATGAATTGAAAGGATATACATGTTTTTTTTAAATAATGCCTGTTTTGAAAAGAGTTGTTTGAAATAAATGCCTGTACAGTTAGAAGATACATTTTGGCCAACTGCATGATGTTAGAAAGTTGATCTAAAATAAATCAGCCAACCACTGTTCATCTGCATAAGGATGAGGGCTCTAGACCATCCTAACAGCCAATCAGAGCTGTCTATGTAAATATCTTGAAGTTTGTATCCTAATGCCCACATGATCAGACTGAGCAATTCAAGGGCCAAAAGAGACTCAGGTAATTAAATGATGAAAAAATAAATGAAGCTGCAGTCTTTTTCTTCATTAAATAAACAAAAAAGTGGTTCAGACGGTTTTGATACAAAAATAAAATAACTGCATAGGGAGCTCAATCACTTCCAATTCTTGAATGCATAGTTATCGCCCTCAGGTTATGCTAATTTCCACCCACACCCAGACACTATACACTATAAATACAAGACGGGGGGGGGGTTTACGCAAACAGCACCAATATGGATGACAAGCATAAGCTCAGGTATTTCAATTTCTTTTATACAGCATACTTAGTAGTTTTAAATTGTATTATATGTATAATGTATATATACATGTATTTTTATATATATAAAAATGTAAATTTCACTAAATTACTGCTTTATCTCAGTGTATGTAAATTTCCTTTTTGTTTATTTTGAAAAATTTAGAAAAAGTTTTAACAGACTTAAGTGTATTTTAATTCATTCTTCCATGACCACAGTGAACTTTTAAGTTTTCCAATTCTACATGCCTTTTAGGAAAACCTGGGACGTGTGTAGAGAGGTCCCTGTCATCCAGGATGAACAGACATCCCAAAGGCTAGAGAAACTTCTGCAATGGTTGTCCTTCTTCATTGTTGCCGTTTTTGCATTTGCTTTTGCCATATTTAGTAAGGTGAGTTTTATCCTGTTAATTTTTTTCCACAAAACCAGCAGTAACACTTCACATTTATGGATCCTTTATCCGTAGTTTATACACTGTTAATAATTACATAATACTGTATATCATTTACAGATCATAGCTAAACAGTTCAAATACAACTCAAAAATATAAATGACTGAATTGTCATTTGGTTGTTGTAAAGAGTACACTGATCAGATGAAGGGTTACAAATGATTTATAAACAATGTATACCACATATTACAGCAAAACTCTTCAGTTACCCTGACATATCGGCCACCCCGACACAGGAATGGGAACGAAGGTTGAACCATGTAGCCACCTAGATCTAAACAGGCTTTTTCAAAATTAAAATAGATTAAGCTCCAGCTGGCTTTACATTCCTGTTCACACTTGTTCTACGAGGGCAGATTTTGCTCAACTGTCTGTCACTAACTATAACTGGTAGGTGTGCATGTACCGTGTGGCTAGTTGAAGGCTGAATTCTTAAATGAGTCACTGGTGAGCTGTCAGTCCATGGCTAAATTTTATGTATGCCAAATTCAATACGAAATTACACAATCAGGCCCTTCTCTCTTTTATTACCTCTTTACTCTTTTATTATTTCATCTACGCCCTTTTATTACCTTATTATCTTTAATATCGTCATTGATGTGCTTTGTGTTTAGGCTTCTTAACTTGCAAATGTATCAAAATATTAAAAATTGTGTAATGTGATTGATATTTTATGTTACTATTATGAAAAAAACATGACTGAAAAAATTATTTCACATCTTCAAGTGATGATAATTTTTACAAGGGTGAGGAACATTTATTTTTTTGCTTCTTAACCAACAGCTCAGTCCTTTCTGTCTGGACTAGCAGAGCTAGCCATGAGTTAACTTGCCCCAGAGCTGGTTTGTTCAACAGGATATGTATATATCATCTTCACTTCAACACAAGGCCTATTCCCAGATATAAACATAAAAAGACCCCTACCTTCAACAGCTGGTGTTGCCCACTTTGGTTAAAATGAATCAAATACAATATGGAATTCATGTTTAATTCAAGAATGGCAGGTTGGCCAGGCCCTGGGGCAGCAAAGCAGACCCAAACCATAATGCTGTCACCACCATGTGTTACATTTGGTATGAGGTTCTTTGGTTCAAATTAACTGTTTTTTTTAGCTAGAAAAGGTGTTTGGACTTGTGGCAAAACAACTCCACCTTTGTCAAATCTGTCCAGAGCAGATTGTAACCTTAGTTCTTATAGACTTCATGAGTATCTTTTCGTCAGTTCTGAATTTGGTGGGATGACCTTTCCTATGTAGATTGCCACTGGTATAGAATTTACTGACCAGTGGAAAGATGTTCTTCAAATTGCTTGGAAATGGCTTTGTCACCCCTACCAGACTTGGGGACATCAATAATCCTCTGAGGGCCTAAGAAACGTCCTTTGATATTGTCATTATGTCCTACCACACACCCATATGATTAAGACCAAACCAGACTAGGCAAGTTTCTAATATTTTCTGGAAAGCTGGACACTTCCAAGTTACTCTAATGATTTTGTAATTATTTTAACCTGATTCTAATTTTAGCCATTTTATGTGATGGTCAACTAACATTCCACACAAGGAAATTGCATTTTATGCACTTTAATTGAATAAATGGTAAAATTGTGTAATTTCTTAAATTGGTCTACGTATTTCAATGAAGGTCATACTAGAATTTAGCTTTAAATATTCATGCGTCCAAATATCTAGATCTAACTTACTTTTCAAATGACTGTATATTGTTCAAGAATTATGGTACCGTAAAGTAATTTATTACCTTTAAATGGAAGTACCATTTTTTGACCTTTTTTTTTTAAGAAAAGCACTGCTTCAAATAAAATGTTGTCAGATTACAGAGCTCCTTACAATATATTTTTAACTAATTTAGTCACAAATATTAAGTATCCAAGCAGTAGCGGTTCTAGCTTGGATGGCTCATTGGGTGAACCCCCCGTTCAGGGCCCCCACTTTCAGTCCGGTCCTGGCTAAGCCCCAGTCCAGCACAGAGATGGCTAGAGGCATAACCAGGACGTGACACCCCCAATATAAATATGAAAATATATACAAAAATAAGACTCTTAAATATCAAAAAGAAGTAACAAAGACAAACAGAAACAGTATATAAATACAAATAAAAACAGAATCAATTTCTTACCCTATTGCTAACAAAAAATACACAAATAAAACTAAATTGCACAAAGCCTAGATGGCTCCTGTATATTGTTAGTGATATCTGGCAACCCTGGGTGTAACGTCAAATCTAGTCGGCTCATTTGCTAAGGATTTGAACTGTAGAAGATAGCTAGCTTAATTAACAAAACAAAAATGGAATTTAGATATGTCTGCCACTCAGAGGACAGATAAGAAATACATTATAAAAATTAATATAATATGTGGTCTTGAGAAAAGTATTTAGTAAAGTTATTGAGCTGCAGAAGTATGAGAAGATGGATAGATCTGACGTTACAATGACGGGAGCAGCATCGCAGCTTCAAGCAAAGAGAGGAATGACCCAGGTCCAACAGCAGCTAACAGCGAAGTTTTCTAACTGCAGGTAATGTTTTGTTGTAGCTAGTTGTAGACAACCTTCTGTTTGTCATTAGGTATAAACTTACATATTTTGGGGGGAGAATTGTATGAAATTTTAATATTATCTGTCTCTATCTTTTAGTTGGGAAATCAGGCAGCAATAGTAAGATTTTAGCGGCGGAGGGGTGGGGGGGCTCCGCGGCCAAAGTTCGCATCCATGGGAGAGAAAGCTAAGCTCCGTCGCTGCTGCATACCTTTATCTTTTGCGGATTTCTCCTCTTCTTTCCTCTTTTTCCTAAACTGGGCACCTGATGGCGTAAACCTTTTCTTATCCACTTGTGTTTATTTGGCACTCGAGCATCAATACATTACCCATCCCCCAGGACTGTGCCGCCCATGTCGCCTATAGCTAAAACTGCAGCTGATTCCAAAAATTAAATAATGTTTACAATTCTACTCTTTGCAGGGATCCTTTCTGCTCCTGATAACACTGTCAAGTAATGCCACCTACACAGTCCCAGCTGACCAAAAGCCATGCGCTCTCCTCGGTATCAGTGTTGTACTGATTGGTCCAAGTGTCCTGCTCCTCATCAAAAGCCTGTGGAAGATAATATTCAAAGACTCCCAGAAACCATCAAAGAAGACAATGGCATGGGTAAGCACCAGTGATTCCAAGCTGCCTTTATCATATCATTCTAGTGTCTATGATTTGTGATCTTCGCACCTTTTGAAACAGGGTGTTGACTGGAGTCATTGTCTTGTCTGTCAATCTGTTAAGGCGACATGCGAATTGGAATGGGTCTAGAGTATCCAGGATAATGGCAATAATGTTAGTCAGGGTTACCTGCTTAAAGCTAGCTGGTATAACAGACTGGGCCAGGGAGAGTCGGTAAAACACTTGCCAACTTGTCTGCACATGTGCCCGGTGTCAGGTTCAAAAACATTTATCAGAGTTTGTGCGGCTCTGATTTACTAAATATAGTTATTTAGAAACCGAACTGAAGCCAATGAAACACTAAAAAACAGCCAACTGATTTTAAGCGTTTATTCAGAGAATTCTAATACAATTGAAAAAACATACATTTTATACCCGTCAGCAAACAACTCTGAATACTTCCTCAGCCCGCCCTGTCCTACTTCTCTTCCTTCGTATTTGTTACACGTATACTGAAACGGTTATCATGTGACACCTGGGGTGGGTTGCCCTTTGTCTGCCCTTTGTCTATCCTTCGTCTACTCTTTGTCTACTCGGCAGCATACGGGGAAAACAGGAAACACAAGTGAAGAAGACAGAAACAAGTGTGTACAGTTTTTATCACCCTTAACCGCAACTCTGCCCTTCTAGACAGTTCATCAGGTCATTTCCACTCTTAGCAGTCTTATTTCCTGTTTTCCTGTAAAGAACAAAAACAAAACTTCTATCTTGCTATCTTATGCTGTAATATATTCAATTCATAAAGCGTTTGCTATGATCTATGATAAAAGAATAAGATATTTAAAATTTTTCCAACACCGGGCATTGCGAAAGGTTTTACTCAGATCAACTACGAGAGCGAGCTCACACAGTCGTCCAAAACAACAAGTGCCCTCAAGCATGGTTCACTGTTACAAGGCTATGTTCACTTCACGGTATTTAACTCATCTGGTAGGTTTGAGTTGCTGGGCAGCTTGCAACTTGTTGTACCTTTGTTGGTTATAAGCTACATTTTTACATTCAAGTTCCACACAACACTGTTTATTACAATGTTTATACTCTCACGCTCAGCTTGAGTCTCTCCAATCTCGACTTGAGTTTCTGCATGCGCAACTACATTTTTTCTTCTATAAGTGTCATTTCCATGAGTAAGAGAGTTTTGAGACTGATTTAACACCATGTGTCTTTAATTTAAAATATTCAAACAGGAATATTTTGCATCCTTAATCATTCAAGTAGTTTGTCATTTAACGTATGGTTAACTAATCTATTTCTTACATTTTCTAGGTTCTGAGTGTCGACTTCCTGGTGTCACTGGGGACAGCCATTCTCACCATTGTCTCCATGCCATTCTTTGGAATTTTGATCAACTCTATGATGCTGAACAGCATTAGCCTTCTGTCCTCTATCTTCCAGGTGGTTGCTCATTGCGTTGCGAGGAAGAGTAGCCGATTTATGGCGCCTCCAATCATCTCAATAGTCCTCATAGTGTCAGGCTATGTGCTCTACATCTTCAGTCACCTGCTTGTGATAGAAGATAGGGATATAAACATCAGGATAGGACTGGCTATAGTGGGCACCATCTTTGTCTCACTGAACTGGTGGGAAAACTACAGCACCCTATTTAGGAGCCCATTTCTAAACAGTATATCTGAAGACATAGCTAGATCCAGGAATCTGGTGGGCATCCTGTCCAGCGTGGTTCGGATCCTGGTGACTGCAGCCGTGGTGGGGGCGTATGTCCCTCTGTCTGGTAGAGACTGGTCATCGGTGACATCAGTTCCAGGCAACGTGGGGAGGGTGATCTGGATCTTGGTGGGAATCCAGATAGTGTCCTCTGCTCTGTGCCACTGGTTTGTTGTGGTCGCCTGTAAAATGCACGCCATGCGGTGGAGCTTCCTTCTACCCATTTACCTGGCCTCCTTAGGGGTTGTGGCAGCTTTCATATCTCCTGTCATTATCTTCCACCAGAAGTTGAGTAAAACCAGAGGAGCTAACTACACAATGACAGAGTACTGCAACGACATCACATGTGACAGCATCCTAATTCAAGATAATGTCTGGTATGAAAAGCTAGTCATGGATATCACCTATACCCTCTGCCACAACAACATGACCAACATAACAGCAGTAGGGTTTTCAGTTGGTTGCGCGCTCTGCTGGTGGTTGGGTTGGATGCTCTGCACAATGTACATTTGGTTCCTCAAGCTTCAGCGAATCGAGAGGACCCAAGACCTGTTTGTGCGCAGGATGTATGAGGGGGCCTTTCTGGAACAATCACTACTGCTCAACACACGTTTTGTGATTCAGAAGAACAAACGGTGAGATTACTGCAGGTGCTTTGGGGTTTGGATGGTTGTTGATTTATGTGCATGACAGAGAGTGATGAATTGTCAATATACAATTTGACAAATTACAAATCTAACATTTCCTCCAGCCACATACAAGCTGACCCAGTCACAGTGTACCTGTGTGCAACAATGTGGCATGAGAATTATGACGAAATGATGAAAATTATAATTTCAATGTTCAGGTACAGTGCAGTTCTTTTACTTAGCAGACAATAACACAATTAACAACTGAAATAAAATGTATTTACTGAAATTAGAATTTTTATTTGTTTCTTTACCAGGCTGGACAAATACAGGCCGAAGAATGACACCACTGATGATGTAAAATTTGAGTCTCACATTTACTTTGACGATGCTTTTAAAGACGTGGAAGGTAGTAAAGAACGACATGTTAACGAATATGCAGAGGACCTGGTGGAGGTTATCCGAGAGGTTTACAGGTAAACAGTGCAACAGATTCTCACAATTTATGATGCATGTGCACAGACTTAAAAGTCTACACACCTCCTGCATACTCTTTAATCTGAAAAAATCTACTTTTTACAGATCTAACCAACCTAATTCACATATTGAAAGTCATTGACCATATAATACAAAAGTTTTCACTCTTTGTTGTGTATTGAATTATACTAAAACCTGTTTTGTTGTATTTTTCACAATTTTAACTTAAGTTTTTCCAGTCCCTATACTTCATTCAGACCACATGAGAAATGTATTTCACTTCAGTTATTTTAGAATTTCTGTGGTTTGAAAGTTTAACCAGGCATGCTGTATGATCTAAAAAAGAATGGAACCATGTTTTGTAGAAATAATGGTAGCCTTTGTTTTGCAGAATCAAAACTAGAAGCAAGTATATATGGTTTAATGGAGTATTCAGGACCCTTTATTTTCTCCATATTTTGTTGTGTTATTTCTACACACAATAACCCATAATGATAAATGAAAACAATGTTTTTAGAAATGTAAGCAAATGTATTGAAAATGGCCATGACCCATGAAACTCCAAATTGACAGATGGATCCCAGGAGCTTTGATCATCATTGAGCTGTCTTTAGAAATGCATGCAGTCCAAGGAACACTACGTAGACCTCAGAGACCTCACAGAAATGTGTTCACGCAGTGATCTGAAGTTTGTTTAAAAAAAATTTATAGCATTGAATGTCCCCAGGAGCACAGTGGGCTGAAAATGAAGACGTTTGGAACAAGTCAGACTTCCTAGAGCTGGCCGTGTAAGTATCTGGCTAGGAATGGCCTTGATCAGCGAGGTGACCAAGAATCTAATGGCCACTCAGAGCTTCAGAGGTTCTCTGTAGAGATGGGAGAACCAGTCAGAAGCAATACAATGAAACTATAACCCCACTGTCCGCTCGCTCAACTTGCAAATCGCTCAATCTCTGGCGAGCTGTCGCTGAGGCAAACCTAGCATGCACACAGCCTGCTCGGGCAGGGCGTGTCTTCCTAATCTATGGCAGCGACAACCAGTCAACCAGTATAGGGGAAACATCTGTCTCTGCAAATATTAATAAGTATTTAGTATTTGCGTGACTCCACTACTAAAAATGTATTACGACGATGCCAAGTCAATGATTTGTCAATGTTAAAATAGCAATTTAACATTTTACGTTATGCATGTATCATGTATTATACATGTATTATGCATGTATCACCCAACGATCTTTGAAACCTTCCATGCATCTATTGTTTTGAATTATATCTCCGTATGAAGCCAGAAAAGCATCATATATAATGGGGAAACCGGACACCACAAATCTAAGTTTCTCTTTTGTCAATGTTTTTTAGTTAGCGAGTGAGTTTTTAGCTAGCGAGTAGAAAAGAGAAGGGACTTCAAGATGCAGAGAACATCTGCCCTGCCATTGGTAGTCGCCGAACTCCGACACTGCCCGCTCGCTGGAAATTAGCATAAATCTAAATATATCTCAACTCAACTGTCGCTGTCAGATTTTGTCTCCGAGAGTAGCTCCACCGGCTGTCGCCGTGATTTGCTAGCTCTGGTTGGAAATGAATGAGTGCCTCATTGTAGCTCTAGCGAGCGGACTGTGTGCACGCACCTTAGGACCTGAATGCAAAGCATGTCTAGAAAAATCAAGGCACCGTTTATCACCTGGCTAAAAGCATCCCTACAGTGAAACCTGATGGTGGGACTATGAACACAATGCTTCGGAACAAGTCTTTGTGAATGTCCTTGAATGGCCCTGCCAAAAGATTGGACTTGAACCTCATTGAAGATCTGTGGGAAAACCTGAAGATCGCAGTTCAACAACGCTTCCAATGAAATCTGAAAGATCTTGAGAGGATATACAAGGAAGAATGAGAGAATCTGACGAATCCAGGTGTGCAAAGCTGGTACAAGCATATCCAAAAACACTCAAAGCTGTGAACTCTCAAAGGCGCTTCTACAAAGTGCAAAATAAATGGTCTCTTAAAATACTGTATGTATATGACATTGTTCCATTTTTTATTTTCTGCAAACTGGCACACATTTCTAAAAACATGTTTTTGCTTTGTCGTTATACAATATTGTGTGTAGATTGATAGCAAAAGTAAATAATTTAATCAGTTATAAATCAAGACTATAACACAACAAAATGTGGAGAAAGTGAAGCGGTCTGAATACTTTCTGAAGCCACAGTACATATTGTAGTTATACCACAATGCATATACGAGCATGCTACATTTTCCAGGAGGAAAACAACACATTTAAAATAAATTATAATTAACCACAATGCCCAGTATCCGATTCTGAATTGAGGCCAGAGGGCCTTGGTTTTGTGGTTTAGTGGGGAAAAAATCCATGTATCCAAGCAGTTTATTTCATCCCTATTGCTGGTGTGATCAACTTTCTTTTATTTCAGTCCCAGCACTTGAGAATAATGATGTGTGACCTTTCCCTCATTTAATCTTTCCAACTGAGAATTTTCAATGAGGTGGAATCAGGCATATTCAGGGAGAACCAAATCCTCCCAAGGCAGAAGATCCTGCGTACCCCTTACGGAGGCCGACTGGAGTTCACACTCCCTAATGGCAACCTGATGATGGTGCACTTTAAGGACAAACAACTGATCCGCCACAAGAAGAGGTGGTCTCAGGTGAGACGATGCATGTTTAGCCACTGGGCTGCAACTTTTAAATGTGCAGGGTGGGGAAAACTGCAATAAAAGTGTAACTGTACATGTATGTAAGGCATAAAGGCTTTGTTTTCAGGCAGATTTCTCACTTTCAGGCAGATTTCATAATTATTAATCTAACAGTGGACATGTTGGTATTATTTTTCAGCCATTGCCTGAATTATTAAGGTCAACAACCTTTTGTCTAAATTCATTTGTGTATACAGTGAAGGAAAAAATTATTTGATCCCCTGCTGATTTTGTACTTTTTCCCACTGACAAAGAAATGATCAGTCTATAATTTTAATGGTAGGTTTATTTGGACAGTGAGAGACAGAACAACAACAAAAAAATCCAGAAAAACATGTCAAAAATGTTATAAATTGATTTTCATTTTAATGAGTGAAATAAGTATTTGATCCCCTCTCAATCAGAAAGATTTCTGGCTCCCAGAAATCTTTCTGATTGAGAGGGGATCAAATACTTTAAGAGTGTGCTCCCTTTAAGAGTGTGCTCCTAATCTCAGCTCGTTTCCTGTATAAACGATGGACGGGGCCATGTACCGTCAAATCTTGGGTGAGAACCTCGTTCCCTCAGCCAGGGCATTGAAAATGGGTCGTGGATGGGTATTCCAGCATGACAATGACCCAAAACACATGGCCAAGGCAACAAAGGAGTGGCTCAAGAAGAAGCACATTAAGGTCCTGGAGTGGCCTAGCCATTGGGTATTAGGACACATTGGGCTGGTTGTTATCTTTATGTTCCGAGGTTTATGTGGATAGAAAACAGAGTGCATAGAAACAGACCTCCTAGTAGAGATCGATCAATATATCGGCTCTGTGATATATCTGTGCCGATAGGGCCTTTCTAGTAAAGTGAAAGTCAAAAAAAGTGTTGAACTTTGGTTTCTCAAGCTGGTTAGCTAGCAAGCTAGCCAAAAATAGAGAGTGAGAGAGCGCAAGCAGCAAAAAGTAGAGGTGAGGAAGGAGATTTTACAAGATTTCAAAATAAACAGCTAAACAAGATACTACTGTACAAATGTCAGGTAAATGGGCAAAATATGGAAGAAAATATTGCAAAGACTGGGAAAGAAAACAGGGCATAGTGGAATGGATTAAGACTATCCCAGCAGATGAAAGAAAAGCATACTGTAAATATTGCAAATCCGAAATACAAGCCCACCACGCAGATCTTATTTCTCATGCACAGACAGAAAAATACAAGAAAAATGCTGCTCCATTTTCCAATGCAAGGACATTGTCTGACACAGCAGGCACTTCATTTGTAAGAGGTGGTGATAAGATACTACAGCAAGAAGCTCTCTAAAATCATAAGCAAATTTGAAGGAATAATCAACATTACAGCTGGTGATTTTCTAACCGTTGCCAATGCCTTGCTCAAGTTTCTTGATGACAATAAATAGTCCATTGAACTACAGAAATGCTAGATTTACATTGGGATTTCAGATTATTTTCATTAGATGCTGTGATGGTTATCAATAGCCTTGACCGACACAATTTGTTTTTATTTGCTGTGGATTCTCAGCAGAAGACCACACCTTCTCTCTTAACCATAGTTAAAGAAAAAAACATGCCTTTTTTGCATTAAATTTTAGTGCTCCTGTACTGGGATTGTTAAAGCCTAAACGTGTTGTTATTCTCTATAGTTCAGTAGGTACACTACTAGGTATGCAAGGTACTATATCAAAAGGAAATAAAAAATACTAATTTAAAGAACTTTTAATGTACTTGTCATTTATTTTTATTCTTACACATCCAATTTCATTATATTGATTATCGGCAGTAAATATTGGCCATCACACCCCCACCCCCAAATCCTCTACAATAGGTATCGGCTCTAAAAAAAATCCTATCGGTCGATAACTAATTCCTAGTCAAAGATAGTATAATGTTTGGACTGGTGGCCATGGTGAGTGTGGCGATAGTTTGTATCAACTATGCAGCAATTGCAAGTGTACCAGTTTGCTAGTGATGTTCTAAGCTTGTGTCATAAATGCTATTCCTCTGGTGTGTTTGAAAGACCCAAACCTATACCTATCTTTGACAGAACATTCATAAAGCTACAAATTAATTGAATATAATATGATTACGATTGAAGATGGATGATTAAGTTGTATTAGACACGACTAATGGAGATTTATTCAGTTCACACACTGTTTTTTTTGCAGATTATGTACTTGTACTACATTCTTGGATGGCGACTCACCAGGAAGTACTTCAAGAAATACATAGATGGTGAAAATGAATGGGAATTGAATCAAAAGATGCAGGTGAACATCACAAACAATACAGCATTATCAGTATTATTTGTAGAATTGTTACATCAATATACTGTATTTTTGTAGAAAAATATACAATATTTTTGTAGAATTGGATAACACTTTCTTTGAAGTGTACTGTCAAAAAAGCAGGTCGATGGTATTAGGGATTCTTGGTCATGAAGATGACCAAGAACCCCCTGGCCACTGTAAAAGAACTTCAGAGATTCTCAGCAGTGATGGGACAATCCGCAAGAAGGACAACATCTCTGCAACACTCTGTTGAACCGGCCTTTATGATAAGAGTGGCTAGATGAAAGCCACTCCTCAGTAAAAGGCATATGACATGCCATTTGAACACTGAGCAAAGGGAACAATATAATTTAGGTTTGAATGCAAAGAGCAATGGTTGGGGAAACAAAGGTACCGCTCATTACCTGGCTAATATCATCCTTATGCTGAAGCATGGTTTTGGGAGCATTTCCAGTGACAGGGACGAGTTGACTGATCAGGATTGAGGGAAGAATGAACGGAGCAAAATTCAGAGGTCCTTAAAAAAGGACTGATGGCCTGAATTCCCAGAAGTATTAAATAAAGTACTATTTACATCTTTTGGATAATGGAATGGTTGGCTTTGTGTGATGGGTTTTAACGCTATTGTGTAGTTTTAATAAACAGCCTTAACATAATGCCATATGTCACAATGAAAAACAGGTCTTAATATACAGTATGTCATGACAGTTAAGACATTGTATTACTCTACACTTCAAATAAAGCGTTACCTTCCTAAATACTGTTAGAAAGAAAAGGCCAATACCTACCTCCTGGCTCTGGATGGGGACACAGACTTCCAGCCTTCTGCGGTAATGCTCCTGATAGACCGACTGAAACTCTACCCACATGTAGGTGCGGCATGTGGAAGGATCCATCCAACCGGTACAGGTATGTAAAGCTCTCATGTGAATCGTGTTGTTACAGTAAGGATCAGTTGATGATCAGCCACAACTAATCAAAGTAGCTGGCTCATTTGCTGGATTTAATTGAATATTTGATTTACGTACCAACGAAGCCTATCTAAATAAATACCTCAATTTTGTGCCGGACCGCATAAGCAGAGCCAGCCAAGAAGAGCAAATGTCTCTTACTGAGTGACTGACTGACTGACTTTGTTAAATACTGTAGTGGTTAGAGAAGTGGCCCTGCAAACGATAGGTTCCATGTTCAAATCTCGTCACAGTCAAAAATTATGCATTAGGATTTGTTCTGAATGGACAAAAACTTTGCTGGCTACAACATCAGTAGCTACGTTATAGTACGCCTAAAATAAAACTGTTTATGGTTATACTGCAACTTTTTCTGGTGGATTTTCGAAGTATGCATCCGTGCATGCTTTTTGGGGTAATATTGGCTTTATCAAAACCCCTTGGGCAGTAAGAGAGTAAGGGTTTCCATGATTCTCTCGTCTTTTCAGTTGACGAAAAAGTCAGTTATCGTCACCTAAATTGATAGTTATTGTATCAATGTCATTCATGAATGAAAGAAAAACGAATGTTTTTGTGCCCTGAAATTAAATAGCCAGTTAAATAGTCAGTTTAAAACAATGCTTAATGGTGTATAGCGAAATATTCAAACTCGGCGTGATGTTAATGCCTGACAAAATGATCTAATGTCGAGATGCTATACCAACACTCGGCAAAAGTATAGCTTCGTGGCATATTGGTAAATGACACAGCTTCTGATGTGGGAGACCTAGATTCAAATCCAGTGAGGGAACAACATTTATCACTCTTAATTGCGGCCCAGCTGAACTAGGCTTGCCTGGTTCCTTTTCTGGTTTTTATACTGTATATACATTATATACTGTATACAGGATGTGCAGTTAGAGTATAAACTACATGAGATATCTACTCAGGCTTTAAGGTGAAATGGAAAACAACTATTATAAAGCATTTTAAAAAAATAAAACATACAATGACTCAATCTGTTATGTTGCCCAGGTCCTATGGTTTGGTACCAGAAGTTTGAGTATGCGGTGGGCCACTGGCTTCAGAAGACTGCAGAGCATGTGTTTGGTTGTGTGCTCTGTAGCCCCGGATGCTTCAGTCTGTTCAGAGGCGCAGCCCTCATGGACGACAATGTCATGAAGAGATACACCACTAAAGCCTCAGAGGCCGGCCACCACGTACAATACGATCAAGGTAAATTATTGTTCATAGTCTAGACTAACACACCCAGCTGTACTCTATTCTCTACAGTAGATTAAAACCCGCTCTGGTCTGTCACAGGTGAAGACCGCTGGCTGTGTACTCTCCTTCTGCAGCAGGGCTGGAGGGTGGAGTACAACGCTGCATCAGATGCCTACACCAATGCCCCTCAGGACTTCAAGGAGTTCTACAACCAGAGACGGCGCTGGGGTCCCTCCACCATGGCCAACACCATCGACCTGCTGGGATCAGGGTCTCTGACCTCCAAGAGAAACAGCTCCATCTCCAAACCCTTTATCCTCTATCAGATTATCAGCATGGCCGCCTCAGTCCTAGGCCCCGCCACCATCTGCCTAATGATCTCAGGTATCCATGGCAACCACTTATGCTTTGGGCCAGTTTGTTATTGGGATATAAACCTTTTGAAATACAACTTTCTCTCACTTTCTCTTTTTCAGGATGCTTGACGTTAATCCTAAACATAGATGCCAACTTCGCTCTGTTCCTTGCAGTGGTTCCTCCTGTCATATACCTGATTCTGTGCTTCAAGCTGAAATCGAACACACAGATCACCATAGCAGCCATCTTGAGCGTCTTCTACGCTTTCCTCATGATTGCAACTGCTCTTTCCATCATAGGTAAATGAAAGCAAAAAACTAGGACTTAATCTCAAGGATACAAACTTCCAGACTGCCAAGTCAACCAAATGGCTAATATCAATGGCTGCATATCCATGCCGGAAAACAAAACAAACTACAGGTGTCTTTCTCTGTCATTATTTTGATTTTTTTCTGTAATCTCAGGTACTATGGTTGAGGAGCAGACCATTTGGACCCCCAGCGGTCTGTTCATCATCGCTATGGTTCTGATGAACATTATCACAGCAGGACTCCACCCTAAAGAGTTCCATCTGGTCATCTACGGCCTCCTCTACTTCGTCTGTATCCCCAGTGGCTACCTCCTGCTGACCATCTACTCCATGGTCAACATGAACAATGTGTCCTGGGGCACCCGGGAGACAGGGGGCCCAGCTGCTGCTAAACCACCAACCCAGACCATCACACAGCGCATCCTACAGGCCAAGTGCTGCAAATGTCCCTGCTGGAACAGTGGTAAAGCAGTGGAACAGAATGACTGGGTGACTGAAATGGCGGTGACCGATGATAAGGCAAAGATGACACTTGACCTGACCTCTCAGGACAACAACTGGTAATTACATTTTGAATGATCAAAGTGACTAAAATCTACCAAAAAACAATCTAGTATGCTATTAAGTTCTAATGAAAAATTGTGCAACTCTGTGATAAAAACACTCTAAGGCAATATGTGGGATTCCACAACTCACTGTTCCGGGTCTGTTTTATTATTTTAATATAAGATATATGTGTATCTTATTTACAATTGCTTCTTCCATTATCACCTCCTTTGCATGTGATAGTTGTATGGAATGCACACCAACTAACATTCTAATAATTCTTTAAATAGGAAAGCGGGATGCCATTCTCATCAATATATTGAACAAAGTGAGTATATTGTTTATATATTATTCATCTTTTTACTCTGACATAAAGATAGATATTTTCGGGATCCTGTTTTAAAATCATACACTGCTCAAAAATAAGGGAACACTTAAATCACACATCGGGTCTCGATGAACAAAATATATGAAAAATTAAAATCTTGAACGAAATGACGTAACAACGGTCAATGGAAAACAAAATCACCAACTGATTGAGGGCTGGATTCAAACTCACACTGAAAGTCAAAGTAAACAATTGAAATCACAGGCTGTTCCAACTTGTGTCAATTTCATCATGGCAACTCATAATGCGGCTCAGTAGTGTGTATGGCCCCCACGTGCCTGTATGCACTCCCGACAACATCTGAGCATGCTCCTGATGATATAGCAGATGGTATCCTGGGGGATCTCCTCCCAGACCTGGATCAGGGCATCAATGAGCTCCTGGATAGTCTGCGGTGCTACTTGGCGGTGTCAGATGCACCGATACATAATGTCCCAGAGGTTCTCAATTGGATTCAGGTCTGGGGAACGTGATGGCCAGTCAATGGCATCAATGCCTTCTTCATCCAGGAACTGCCTACACACTCTGGCCACATGAAGCCGGGCATTGTCCTGCACCAGGAGGAACCAGGGGTCCACTGCACCAGCGTTAAGTCTGACAGTGGGTATGAGGATTTCATCCCGGTACCTAACAGCAGTCAGGGTACCGTTGGCTAGCTCGTGGAGGTCAGTGCGACCCTCCAAGGATATTCCTTCCCAGACCATCACTGACCCACCGCCAAACCGGTCATGCTGGATGATGTTGCAGGCACCATAACGTTCACCACGGCGTCTCCAGACTCTTTCACGTCTGTCATGTGCTCAGTGTGAACCTGCTCTCATCTGTGAAGAAAACAGGGCGCCAATGGCGGACCTGCCAATTCTGGTGTTTTCTGGAGAATGCCAGTCGAGTTGCACGGTGCTGGGCTGTGAGCACGGGTCCCACTAGAGGACATCGGGCCCTCATGACACCCTCATGGAGTCTGTTTCTGACAGTTTATCCAGAAATATGCACACCAGTAGCCCATTGGAGGTCATGTTGTAGGGCTCTGGCAGTGCTCCTCCTGTTCCTCCTCGCACAAAGTAGGAGATACCGGTCCTGCTGCTGGGTTGTTGTCCTTCTACGGCCCTGTCCAGCTTTCCTGGTGTAATGGCTCATCTCCTGGTATCTCCTCTCCTCACATATGGATGTGCCATCCTGGAGGACCTGGACTACCTGCGCAACCTGAATGGGCTGCAGGTACCGCCTCATGTTACCAGTAGTGACAAGGACACAAGCAAAATGCAACCTTAGAGAAGAATCAGTCTGGAAGGATAAGGAGAGAGCAATTGTCTGTGGCCACCACCTGCAAAACCATTCCCTTTCTCAGGGTTGTCTTGCTGTTGCCTCTCCAGTGCACCTGTTGTCACTTTCATTTGCACCAAACAGGTGACATTGATTCTCTATCGCTTATGCTTTCTAACTGGACAGAATGATGTCCCTGAAGTTTAAATGACTTGGTGTTATACTGTGATGATTACGTGTTCCCTTAATTTTTTTGACCAGTGTATTTTGGTGAAACTGGCTTGACTTTGGGTTGTGTCTAAAGGCCCATCGTGGCTGTGTCTAAAGGCCCATCATGTCATAATCCACAAGAAGAAATTGGTTACTTCTTCACCAGCCAGAAGCTTAATTAGCATTGTCAAAAAATGCATTAATTAAAACTATACAACCGCTAAATCAAAAGTATGGGGAATTTCACCAAAAAACATTTTTCGACAAACAAACTCAAGATTTAGACTGGTTAATACTACTACAGAACAAGGCCAATAACTGCCATCTAAATAAATATCCTCTTGTGATAGAAGAATGTATTATACTTAAATGTCAAAAGGTAACAACAACTTTGATCAAATCCTGGTAGCCTTTACTTAGTATCAGGGTTAGAGAGCTTACTTTTCAAGAAGTAATTAATTACAGTTTATAGTTAGCTGTCTAAAATAGTAATAATCAACATAACCATTGGATTACCCAGATTCATTATCACAATCGGACTTTCACGCTTTGGAATTAAAAAAAACATGCATTTTCGTCAAACTTTCTTTGGTGGAACGAAGTTCAACCTGCACAGGGCTTCTTTTAATGATGAATTGAAGGACATAGTGAAAACTAAATGGTGTCAAGTGCATTTGTTTGCAAATGTCCTTTGTGAATTCAAAAGAAATTCACAAAGGACATTTAGGAAATACGGATTACAATAAGGATCCAATAATGAAAAATGTAGTTAATCATTTTGTTGTTAACTATGTTCCATCTTTCTTCCATCTACAGACTGGGTAACACAGCTACAGAATAAGTCTCGTGACTTTCCTCTTAATGAGGAATATCTTGTGAAGGTAGAGTTCTTATTAATAATGTTAGTAATAATAGTAATGATATTTCTGTTCTCCTACATTATAAGACCCATATACTTAGAAAGAACAGTCACATCCAAAATCAATAACACCTTTGAGAAATAATAAATAAAAAAGGCTGTATAAACAACACAGGTATATACTGTAGTTTTCCAACATGCAGAATAGACTGTACTTCATGAATGATTCAATCAAACACAATTAGACATTTTTGTAATTTATAACAGTAATTTATAAGTTATGAAAATCATATATATACACATACAGGTGTACCTCAAAAATTTAGAATATCATGGAAAAGTTCATTTTTTTCTGTAATTCAAATCAAAACGTGACCCCTTCATATATTCTAGATTCATTACACATAAAGTAAAAATTGTCAAGACTTTTTTGTTTCAATCTTGATGATTACAGCTTTCAGCTGTAAGTGTCACTTATGAAGGTGTCACATTTGTTTGTGAATTACAGGAAAAAAATGAACTTTTCCACGATAATCTCATTTTTTTAGATACACCTGTATATATTCAGGTACGCACGTGGACACACACAAACACACGTATAGTGGGGCTACAGTTGGCTAATATTGTCTCCGGACTGTTGGTTTGTTATTATACCCATAATTACTCATAACATGACTACTCACTAAGTGTCTGAATTTGTGTTAGGAAGAGGAGGACTTTTGGAGAGAGCTACAGAAGCTTTATTTGGACCCTCTGGTGGAGGATAAAGAAAAACAGAACAAAATCGCAAATGACCTAATGGAACTTAGAAACAAGGTATGCGTAACAAACACTGACAAAACGATCACATCAGGAAGCCTAATTGGTCCGTGTAACGCTTATCTGTTTATTAATCTAATCAATATCCGTAAATAGAAATTTCAAAAAATGGATTGAAAATTCCATTCAATTCAAAACAATTGAAAATTGGGTTTATGGACTCGTTTTTTTCAATTTTCTTGATTTTTGGTTTATTGACTGAAAAAAAAAAAAATTGGATTATTGCCCTCGGAGGCAAAACTGGATCATGTTCTTATTTCCATCTCAGATGGGCTGAGGCGTCGGACTAAACCATATGACAAAGGGGGAGTCTGAGGTGGTTGGTTAGCCTCTTTTATTGGTCAGTTATGTTGTTTCTTCATAGCCTACAACATACCCCACATCTGCATCTCACCCAGTTAAGGGGTTGCTGGTACGGTTTGTTAAGCTTGAAGCCATGTCCATATTTGATGATTAGCCTATGAGAGCGTAATCTGGAAGCTAGTGGATGAATTTGACTTCACTTGTATGGAAGTGAGGAAAGTTCTTCAGTCTCAATACGGAATTCAAAGAGGAGCGAGTAAACCTACTTCGTCTATCTACAAGTTTTGCACAGCACAGGGTATACATTGCCTGGACTATCAACGACTAAGAAGGGACGCTACACATGCTGTCATTGCATCTGCCATTGCTACAAGTGGACCAAGCCTTACACAGACCCTAATCAATTGAGTGTTGAAACAAACAAGTCACGTGATATACAGCGACTTGCAAACGTATTCAATTTTTTTTTTCTTTAACTGACTAAAAATCTATTATTTTTAAGTGACAGTGGTTCGATATGGGGAAATGTTTATAGGAAAAAAAATATGTTGCTTGTAAGTATTCAACAACACACAGTAAAATTTAGTAGCGCCACCTTATGCAGCAATAACAATTTTAAGTCTTTTGGTAGGCTAAGTATGTACCAGCTTTGCACACATCAGTCAGAGTTATTTTGGCCAATTCTTCTTGACAGATTTGCTCCAAGTTGTTTAAGTTGGTTGGACAATGCTTGTGGACCACAATGTTCAACTAGTACCACAGATCCTCAATGGGACTGAGATCAAGACTTTGACCTGCCTACTGTAGGACAACTTTTTGTTCTGGGACCACTCCAATGCTGCTTTGGTATCAGCTTTTTAATGGACTTAAGCAGGTTCTCTTGCAGCATTTCCCTGAATTGTGCTCCATCCATTCTTCCTTAAATTTCAACAAAAAGCCCCTGCTGATTTAAAACACTGCCACAGCATGATGCTGCCACCAAACACTTTCCCTGTAGGTATAGCGTGTTGGGGAATGGGCAGAGCTAAGTTTACGACACAAATAGCACTTTGTGTTTTTGACACAAAAAAACAAAAAACCCTTCCCCACAGCACATCTGGGTCACTCTCATGCATTCTCTCAGTGGCTTCTGCCTTGCCACCCTCCAATACAGGCCAGCATTACAGGTTGAATTAAACAGAGCTCTACATATGGTTGGCAGGTGCACAATCACTCTATTCCCAGCCACAGAAGTCTATAGTTCCTTCAAATTGATTGTTGGTCTCTCTGGCTTCCGTCTCCTTACTGTTTGCATGCTGAGTTTTGAAAGACAGCATCAGGGGTGTGATGAAGTTTCCACTTCCTGGTCATTGATCCTGTGCTAACAGGAATATCCAAAACCTTGGAGATTACTTTGTACCCTGTTCCAAGTTTATGCATTTGTATTATTTTATTTTTTAGCTTCTGTATATTGCTCCTAATATTCCTTAAGATTTACAGCCGGACCAATGATCCTTCAACAGTAGGATTTTTATCCAGAAAATGTGACAGCACCTTTATTGCTTTAAAGGTTTATAGGTTGTGAATATAAGAATATTTAAATTCAAGGATAATGCCTGTAAAGCTGAGGTTAACAAAATACACTGACTTAAAAAATATGTTTCTTATAAATTTCAGTTAGTGAGCTGTCTCTGATGTAACTTTGTAAATGTCCTATCTCTATCACATATCCCTATTGCTCGCCATGTTCATATCCCAATAATTTAAATGGACTTTCCCCTCTTCGTACAGGTGACTTTTGTGTATTTCATCTGCAATGCCATGTGGCTGGTGGCGACTTTCACTCTTCAACTTATTGGAACCTCAGTCACTATCAAAATGCCAAAGTACAATATCAACCTGACTCAGACTAGCGAGTATATTTTCATCGATCCAATAGGACTGATGTTCCTTTTAGGATTTACAACATTACTGGTGATCCAGTTTTTTGGCATGTTCTACCACAGGTGACTATTTTATTATATTTAATATATTCATATATACATGCAGACACGTGACAAATGAAATGAAAAACCAGAAGAGATGGGTGGAGGAACATAACAAATTCTGATGCTTCCATACAGGTGTACTGCATGATACAAGTAAGTAATTAACATCCTATCATGCTCTGTAGCATGTAGAAAAATGCTGGGCCGGACCAGCTGACCTCAATAAAGAATCCAGAACACGTCAAGAGGACAGAATCTAAGTGACTTTGAAAGAGGGTTCATTATTGGAGCAGGGAGGGCAACAGCTTCAGTCACAAATACTGCTGAACTGGCTAGTGTTTCAATAGGAACAGTGACTAAAGTTACATCTGAATTTAGATCTATTAGATACACGTCAATATTCAACAGCATTATGAGGGATGCTGTGCATAAACCCATCTTTACAAAGGTTTTTCCTTTAATTTGTCACCTGTCTGCATATTCATTAGCTGGATAACTAAATCAGACCAATAACTGAATCATACCAATTTTACAACGGCTAATACACTATTTTGTTTTTCTTCCTTTAGAATTTACACACTGATCCATTTTGTGGCATTTGTGAGTATGGAATCCTCTCAAAAAAAGACTGGAGGAAGACCATCATTCGAGATGATGCCGGTAAATAAGCAAATCCTTGTTGATTATGAAGATTACCATTTTTAGGGGACAAAAGAGAACCCTTTGTTGCCAAAGTGAATAACTAAAGATAATTTTTGACTCAAACTTCACAGGTTCCTGAGCTTCTGGAGACTGAGCTGAAAGACACCAAACACTTTGGTGAATTTCGGACTATAGAGAATCCAACAATCCAGCAATATAGAAGAGAAACTCTACTGTGAGAACCAATTACTGAGTGGCTCCTAAGAATGGATTTTAGATTTTCTGTCTATCTCAGATCTTTTCTTCTCCATATTAAATATTCTGAAGGTTTTGCACATATGCACCTCTCTATGTAGATTAGGCTATTTTACGTTGCTGCTTCTCACTTGGCGGCCACTATTCCTTCCTGCCCAGACCAAGTACAGATGACTGTCTGTTGTAGTCTAACACTTTGACATGTTGTACAAGCATGATACAGAAATAGCAATGCAATTTATCCTTTCACTGCAAACACGCAAAGGCAGACTGACCAAGCCATGCAAACAAACTCACCCACTCTGTCAAACTCTGTTGACCGGCTATGAAGTGGCTGGGGGCAGAAAAGCAGTCAAAGTTGTTCTTTTTCAAGAAATTAGACAAACATGGCAGTATCACTACTCTAATCCCAAATGTACTTAATCACAAATATGGTTCCACATTTGTGTAAAACAGAAAAGGTTTTCCCCAGTGCGTACATTGTGCCTTCCTCTGCTATTGCAATATCCTCCGTTTCAACAGACAGAGAAGATTGTGGCCTATATCCAAAATTACCTGATTATTGTTGCAGGATTTTCTAATTCCTGGACTGGTTTTCATTCATTTGGGGTTTACTGTAATCCACACAGGGTCAAAATTACACATACAGGGTCAAAAATATACATATGCCCACTTAGATTATTAATTCAGTGGTGCTGAAAGTTCTGAAATGTCCTATAATTTGCCAAGCCTCTTATCTTCCTGTTAGTGATCATGATTGACTACAGCTGGTAGCTTCTCTGTGCCAACATAAAAGGGTTTGTTTGACAGCACTCAATGGATTGACCAATACAGTAAAATGGGAAAGTTCAAGAAGCTCAGTGCGGATCTGAAAAACAGGATGGTAGATTTATAGAAATGTCTCTTGGAGGCATTTCTAAATAACTGCAGATTCCATGATCATTGGCTCCAACAATTGTAAATTAGTACAAGTTATTAGGGGGGTGTAGCCATTTTGCCAAGTTCTGGAAGAAGACCCAAACTGTCACCCTCAGCTGAGAGTAAATTGGTTTGGATGGTCAGGAACAACCCAGGAACCACCAAGGCACAGGTCTGCCATGAACTGGAAGCAGCTGCAAAACCAGTGTCACTGTCTACAGTCAAGTGAGTTTTACATCACCATGAACTGATAGGCTGTCGCCCAAGAAAGAAGCCCCTGCTCCAAAATCAACACCTTCAAGCTCGACTAAAGTTTGCAGCTGACCATATGGGCAAAGAAAAGGCCTTCTGGAGGATAGTTTTATGGTCAGATGAGACAAAGATTGAGTTGTTTGGCCACAATAACCAGAGGTTTGTTTGAATGAGTAAAGGTGTGGTGTTCAACCACAAGAATGTTCTTAAACCAAGAAGAGAACCTTGATGCTAGAAACCTCAATAGCAAGCCACACACAGTAACAGAGCAAGACAAGGACAAAACAGCACACCACAACAAGTAGCATACAGCTGAGCTGTCCTCGCCCATTTTTAGTCAACAATATATAGTATAGAAAAGACCAAGCATTTTACCCATTTTACATATTTCAAGCTTTGTGTTCTTTCACCTTTTCATTAACTACAGTTTTTTTAAGGGTCGTAGGTCTTCTTTCTGTAAAAACATGTTGAGTGAAGCACTTCAACATACACCGATCAGCCATAACATTATAACCACTGACAGGTGAAGTAAATAACACTGATAATCTCGTTATCATGGCACCTGTCAGTGGGTGAGATATATTAGGCAGCAAGTGAACATTTTGTCCTCAAAGTTGATGTGTTAAAAGCAGGAAAAATGGGCAAGCGTAAGGATCTGAGCGACTTGGACAAAGGCCAAATTGTGATGGCTAGACGACTGGGTCAGAGCATATCCAAAATTGCAGGCCTTGTGGGGTGTTCCCGGTCTGTAGTGGTCAGCGCCTATAAAAAGTGGTCCAAGGAAGGAAAAGCGGTGAACTGGCGACAGGGTCATGGGCGGCCAAGGCTCATTGATGCACATGGGAAGCGAAGGCTGGCCCATGTGGTCCGTTACAAAGGACGAGCTACTGTAGCTCATATTGCTGAAAAGGTTTATGCTGGTACTGATAGAAAGGTGTCAGAACACAGTGCATCGCAGTTTGTTGCATATGGGGCTGCGTAGCCGCAGATCAGTCAGTTTGCCTATGCTTTCCCCTGTCCACTGCCGAAAGTGCCTACAACGGGCATGTGAGCATCAGAACTGGACCACGGAGCAATGGAAGGTGGCCTGGTCGGATGAATCACGTTTTCATTTACATCACATGAATGGCCGGGTGCATGTGTGTCGCTTACCTGGAGAACACATGGCACCAGGATGCACTATGGGAAGAAGGCAAGCCGTTGAAGGCAGTGTGATGCTTTGGGCAATGTTCTGCTGGGAAACCTTGGGTCCTGCCATTCATGTGAATGTTACTTTGACACGTACCACCTACCTGAACATTGTTGCAGACCATGTGCAGCCTTTCTTGGCAACGGTATTCCCTGATGGCATTGGCCTCTTTCAGCAAGATAATGCGCCCTGCCACAAAGCAAAAATGATTCAGGAATGGTTTGAGGAACACAACAATGAGGTCAAGGTGTTGTCTTGGCCTCCAAATACCTCAGATCTCAATCCAATTGAGCATCTGTGGGATGTGCTGGACAAACAGGTCTGATTCATGGAGGCCCCACCTCGCAACTTACAGGATTTAAAGGATCTGCTGCTAACCTCTTGGTGCCAGATACCACAGCACACCTTCAGAGGTCGAGTGGAGTCTCGACGGGTCAGGGCTGTTTTGTGTGGCAAAAGGGGGACCTGCACAATATTAGGCAGGCGGTCATAATGTTATGGGTGATGAGTGTATTTTAAAGTTGTGGGTAGCGCTTCCGAATAAATAGATATACCAACACATTTACAATGGATTAGAAAATAGTTAATTCACAATTAAGGCATGAAGCATTGAATTGAAGTATTCGTAATCAGTATTTTATCAATTAAACACTGTTGCAACTGATATATAACAGATGTAATCCATGCTTATTAAGATAGATTAAAAGGTGCTTGATAATTACATTTTTGTACTTACACATGAATTATGAACCAAATAAGAATTCATTTTTAAGTATTCCAATTGACATGATGTATTATTTTTGTGTCCAAGGAAAGTATCTAATGCTACGAAACAATAAATACATCTTTTTACTACAGATTTCTATATGTTCTGCTCTGTATGGAACCAGAATAATTAATCATAACACATAAGTATGGCATGTTTTGCCATGTCAAACAGTTGAAAAGTTATAAAGTGCATCTGGTTGAATTTGAAAAACACAAGTTGTAAAATGATATTATTCTAAGTAGAATTAGAATTTCTAACAACCTTTTACAGACTTTGACATGTGTTCATTTTACACAATATTGTCAAACAATTTCTTTTAAAAACCTTGGTATGCAAATTTGAAAAACACTAATATCACATTTTCTCAATGTGTCATGAAATCAAATCAAACAACACTAAAATTAAAGGGGTTCAAATGGCTCCTAGACCAGAAAAAGTCCTGCCTTGTTGTTACAATCCCAGATTCACCCTTAAATAACTATCAATTTTGTCATAACATTTAAGTCAAAATGGTCTAACCTTTATTATGAATTAGGTTTTGTAAAGACTACAGCCTGCCAGGAGCCCTATTTCTTGATGAAAAATTATGTTCTCACTCCTAAGGTGGGCTTTTCAAAATGGGGATATCAACAGTTTTTACATTTCCCTTAAATCAAGGACAAAATCATTTTAAAAATCTGTATATTTCCCCCAAAATATGCCGACTTTTAACAACTGAGAACCACAATATGGTATAAGGAATTCGCCTAGCAGAATGATCATATAGACTGCTCAAAAAAATTAATGGAACAGGTAATCATCACAGTGTAACACAAAGTAAATTAAATCAATACTGTTTAGACTTCGATGCAAGGAATTATCTCACAAAAGGACTGACGAGCTTATTCAAGTGCAGGAGCGCGAGGATTGAGATACCGGGGTGGTGCAGTAAACAGTTTTGGGAACTGTAATTCATCGAGGATGAACATAAATGTACAGACATGGCATAAATGTCCCCCTGGAGACAACCGGGTAAGACATCGATGCAGAGATTATCTTACGAAGGGACTGACGCTTTCCATCCAAGCGCTGGAGTGCAAGGATTGAGATACCGGGGTGGAGAGTCTCCCTGGAGGGTGGTTAGAGAATTGTAACAATCTGGCTGTTTTTATTCTATCGCATTTTAATTTTTCTTTTTTCATTGTAAAGCACATTGAATTGCTTCTATGTATGACATATGCTATATAAATAAACTTGCTTGCTAAACTTCAGGGATATTAATCTGTCCAGTTAGTAAGCATAAGCGATTGTGAATCAATGTGACAACAGGTGCACTGGAGAGGCAACAGCAAGACAACCTAGAGAAAGGGAATGGTTTTGCAGGTGGTGGCCACAGACAATTGCGCTCACCTTATCCTTCCTGACTGATTCTTCTCTAGTCTTGCGTTTTGCTAGTGTCCTTGTCACTACTGGTAGCATGAGGCGGTACCTGCAGGCCATTCAGGTTGCACAGGTAGTCCAGCTCCTCCAGGATGGAACCTCCAAATGTGCCGCCGCAAGAAGTTTTGCTGTGTCTCCCAGTACAGTCTCAGGAGCGTGGATGAGATGGTCTGGGGAGGCATATCCTTGGAGGCTCGCACAGACCTCCACGTGCTAGCCAATGGTACCTTGACCGCTGTTAGGTACTGGGATGAAATCCTCAGACCAATCGTCAGACCTTACGCTGGTGCAGTGGGCCCTGGGTTCCTCCTGGATGACGAAGGCATTGATGCCATTGACTGGCCCTCATGTTCCCCAGACCTGAATCCAATTGAGAACCTCTGGGACGTTATGTATCGGTGCATCCAACGCCGCCAAGTAGCGCCACAGACTGTCCTGGAGCTCACTGATGCCCTGATCCAGGTCTGGGAGGAGATCCCCCAGGACACCATCCGCCGTCTCATCAGGAGCATGCCCAGATGTTGTTGGGAATGCATACAGGCACATGGGGGCCATACACGCTACTGAGTCACATTAAGCGATGCTGTGATGAAATTGGTCTCAACAAATTAGTGTACAGTAAAGATTTTGATCTTTAATATATTTCATTCACCGAGACCCAATGTGTGATTTAAGTGTTCCCTTTTTCTGAGCAGTGTATTTCAACAATAAATGTAGAGAAAAGACAAAATGTAGCTTATTATAGCTATGCCAGCATAAGACAT
The DNA here is from genome assembly GCA_016801175.1 of Esox masquinongy. Classification (NCBI taxonomy): domain Eukaryota; kingdom Metazoa; phylum Chordata; class Actinopteri; order Esociformes; family Esocidae; genus Esox; species Esox masquinongy. Next base: position 6,221 of record JACXGI010006056.1, on the reverse strand, counting down.
TTTCACAGGACTGAACATGGGTATTTAGTTTGCAAAAATGTAATTACACACTATACATTTGTATTGATACATGTTTTTAAACGGGATGTGTATGTACTGTAAGATCTTTTTTAATGTGAATTTTTTTTTACTCTTCAAGACTATATATTTTCACACACATTACTTCAATTGATTTTTAGCTACCATTGATACAATTGGAATTGAAGACCGTAATGATTTTTTAAAGATAACTAAACACATCGATAGCCAAAATACTGTTTTCCAGATGCCTTATACTCTAGGCCTATAGGCCTTGAGTGGTCTTATTACCATATACACTAGGATTGTACACTGACTTTTGCCAGACATTTGTGATTACAGGAACACAGTTTTCCTTTCCCTATTCATAACACATGGCCACAAATTAACATGTGCATTGCAAATTAAACATGTTCCATTCAATTAACACAGAATGAGGAAGTAAGCTCTCATTAAATGTATTCTGTAGGCTAAAGATTCCAATACTAACGGATTACTATAAACATGTGTTATGTCTGTACTGTTTTACTGTTGATAATTGAGACATGTTTAAGATCATTTTGTGCCCTTTGAGGTTCATCTGGTAATGCTGTAATGGCTACTCATTGCATGGCCAGTCTTTCGGTCTTTTATAAATATTTTAAAAGACATACTGTAGACAGACCTCTTTTTAGATACAAATGTCAAAACAACTTTTAGTTTATATTAATCACAATCACATCAGTTATAAGATGACATTGTGTGGCTTACTAACACTTATAAATGTATAAACTATGCTTAATCAAATGTTTATTAATCCATAATTAATATTTTAATGTGTGTAGGCTAGTTTATAAAAACTGCTACTGTTGTGTGTCCCACTAAATATTGCATTGATTAAATGATATCTCTAATCAATTGTCAGCTAAATTTTGTTTGTGTATTTATTATGTCACCGAATCAATTGTAAAAAGTTCGACATCTACACTGATTTGACATTTGTATTAATTTGATTAAAAATCATGAATCATATCAGCAACTATTTTCATAGAATATTTATGTATTCCATTATGTCTGTAGACATCTGATTAAACTAATCAGTGTTTTGAATAAAGACAGATGAGGGTGATGAGCATCATGAACTGCAGGGCCAGCTGCCACCATTCAGGCCCTTCCAAGGTAAGGCTGCTATGGTCTTGCTTAGCAAAACACTGATAAAGCAAGAAACCATGCAGTTAACAGCAGGCCTTGTTCACTGAAGGTACAATATAGCTACACAGAGTGCAATCCAGCACCCTGTTTTGAAGACAAATTAAAATCACACATTAACAGTTCAAGACCCACTGCCCCTGGCATAAATATTTTCCCAATTCAGTATCGCTGTTCAGCAAGCCCTGAAGGTGGTTGGACAAACATGGCTCAGACTCAGTTCGACATCTGGATGGCCCTTTGGAACACTTTCATGGACTTTTGGTGGCCTGGCAACTGCCTACCTTGCTTGAGTGCTGCAGTATTGTGCTCTGGGACTGGGGTCAATATTTTCAGTCTTGGTCCCATTTGTTTATGTTACTTTAGTTTGTGACAGGAGACATTTATGTGTAAGACTGACAACACAAAAAGAACTAACAAATATAGTGAAATGTTTACAGATTTTTTCTGGTTGTGCTCCTAGTTTCTAATTGACAGCTGTTAAAACAAACCATGAAATGTAATAAAACATCTCAGGAATATAATTAAGTAGTCCGGCAAGGTTACGGTTTCATAGCAGCTTCATAGGTTTCATAGCATTTGTGACAAGTGTTGGTGTTAAAAAGCACTGCTTTGACAGTGTGCCTGAGAAGCAGATCAAGGCAATTATACACTGCCATCCTGCCAGCTGAAGTGAGTGTGTCTGTGTTTTTGTCTTTTTAAAAGTGACAGAATGGTAGGGGCCACTAGGAGGAAAACTAGTTAATCTACAGCTGATACAAGTATCTGGTATGCAGTACTATTACCGTGCTAGCTAGTACATGTACCTATTTATTTACAGTAATTACTCAATATTTAATGTACAGGGTCCACTCTGACTAAAGAGATCAATTCAGCACTCCTACTCAGACAGCAAATTACCTCTTTCTCCCTCATTCGATCTATAGTTTTATTATTAGATGATAATGATTAGCCGATGAGACAATTGGAATATTGACAAGGATTGGATATCCAATTACCAAGAGAGATGTTTTATTCTGCATTCAACATTTCTACTGCAGGAGAGGTGAGTACCAAAGGTCTACCAGCAAAGTAGGAGCCACATTCAACACCACTGCAAGGCTCTATTGGCCAAAGCAGACTGTGTTTTGAATAGCAACTGACTGAATGTCTCTTTCATCTACTTTATAGTGGGCTCGTCTGGCTTTATTATACTACCTTGTTCCAGAAAGATGAATCAAGAACATCACCCCCCCGCCCCGGTTTTTGCTTCCAGGGTAGTTACAGTTAGAATACGAATTGCTTCCACCCAGCTCAATTATCTACCACAGGCAAAATATTCTTCTTAATGCGCTGCTATTAATTTCTTAAGAATTATCACAGTTGAAGTAGGAAAACCTACAAAATGTAATACTACATTCCCTAAGTACCAGTGAAGTTACATTTGGAATCAATGATGCAAATGGAAGCATTTGACCAATAACCAAAGGTTTGCTAGATCAAATACTGAGCCATCAAGGTTTAAAATGTAGTTCTGTCCTTGAGATTTGCCAAATCGTTAATGATTACCTAATGATGACACTGACATACCAACTCAATGCTGCACTTCTCTTTTATGGGATGCCTCCTTCACGTCTTCAGTCACATCCGACTTCCTTCTATTCAACGATTCTGTTGCCAACATTTTCTGACCATAGGCAAAGTCTGTTAACAGTTCCAAGGTGTTTGTCTTTAATTATCTTCATTCAACAATGTGTCCATTTCTAGATGTTCCTAAATGTAGGAAAATATATTCTTTCAACACAACAGAAGCTTAAAATGTGCATGCCCTTTGTAATACTAAATCATATTAAATATAAACTTTCAGCAAGCCCATCATCGATTTTTATAGAACTGTATATGCAGGTTACAGATGTTTGTTTGAGATTTTAAAAATGTCATGTATGGACGTCATTGTTTTAGACAAGTTGCAAATCACGAAACTCAACACTTCACTTAATTTTGAAGAACAATAAAATTTAAATATAATGTAATTTAACCGATAAATCTGGACGGTGGCCAATAATAATATGGGGTCGTATTTTTAGCTACGTTGCTACCCAATTAGTTGAAAATAACAATGTCCCCTGAAATTTCCGAAATGCAGAACCCCCTATTATCAGCACAGCCCACCCCAGTTATGAAACATACCTTCTGGTACTGAGTAATAATTTGGTCCAATCGTGAATGTTTTTTGATTATTAATGACTTACAAAAGTTAGCTAACATGTAATTACTTAGCATTTCGGATATTTCAGTGGAAACATTCATATTAAAAGCTAGTTAATTAGCGACGTAGCTAAAATATACCAACCCCTATTATTGACCAAAGTCCCTATCGGCCACCTTAGTATTTTGTTCAATTACATTATATTTCCTTGGTAATTTGGTTTCTTTATAGTCTTCTCTGAAATGTCTACAAGACAGTTGTAACTACCTACCTCTCTTGCATTCCGGTAAAGAAAAAAAAGATAGATCAATTCAATGTTACACGACATCTGAATAGTCAAATTTCACAACTTGTAATCTCCATACAAGACATTTTTAAAATAAAAACAATAATAACTTAACCTCCATATATTTATATAAAAAAGTGGTGGGTTAGCTGAAATGTAGGGAGATTGCAAATTGTTCGTTTTGGCACAATTTTCAGGAGAACATACGGAGACCGGCTATCAACACGCCGTGCCATTCCCAATTTGGAAAACCTAATGTATCATATAATTTCGCACGCTATATCCGTTGCCCCGTTAACTTTCATTGTAGCCGGGAAAGGATTCCTTTTAAAAAATCATAAACTCTCAAAACTGTATTAATTCCAAAAAATAATGTCTCCACAGTCCAGGATTTGGCTAGATAATCTGAAAAAAGGCCCCAGGATCAAACATAGCGAACCTTTCCTTTAATTATTCAGGCATCCTTACCATAACTTCGAATGAACCGATAACGAATGAGATACATTACATGTAAGGGCTGGTGGCCGCTCCGGGTTAAATACAATACGTCTAAATAAAACATATTACAATTTGTCCAGCAGATGTCCCTGCTGTGCACTCTGTTGGAAAGCTTAGAGCAATGAAGCCTTTTTTCGAAACGAGCCTCAATGGTACAGAAAGCCTCGGTTTCCCATCACTACTGAAATGTGATATTTATTAGCAAAACGTACCATTGCATTGCATTTACATTTTGAACGCGAGGATTTTGTTCTCCGCACTCTAGAAACGGCCTATAATAGGGGCTGGCCAAAGTTAGGGGTTAGTTAGTGATTCAAAACACGGTAGCTATCATTTTTTATGTCACCAATCTCAAAACATTGACAGAAGATATGTCAAAACTGCTGTAGCGGGATACGCCCATAATATAATAGGGAGTTCTACCCTAGTAATGTATCCTGTTGTAGAACTCAAGCTACTTCTTGATAGAGGTAAAAATAAGACGTTAGTTAAAATAAGAGTATATTCATACAAAGACACAAAAATAAACACTTTAGTTCTGATAAATCCAAACGTTGGCTAACGTTTAGCTATAGCTAGTAGTACTAGGCTAGTATGAGAACTTGGTATGCATGGACGATTAGCCTAGCTCCATGGCTAGCTAGCTAAGCTAAACAATTTAGCAAAACTTTCTTGTAGTTCTTGGCGAGAAAAATCTCACCAAGTTTAGAGAAAATAAACATAAAAGCTGGAAATAGTACTTAGTAGTTACATTGCAGTTTTGTGTGTATATTTCAAGAAAATCCCGTTGCCTTCAGAAATATACACTGTCCTTCTGTTTCTCCCAACAGTCGTTGTATGAAATTCCCCCACAAGAGCAGACCACCTTCCCTGCACGTGCAGAGAAGGGTTGGGCGGATCGATCCAAAATATTGATACTACAGATAATGCGTCTCGTTTTTGAAGATCGATTCTAGCGTCAATATAATCAATACCTGTTTCAGTTTTTCTCTTCTAGGCTGTACCCATTTCATCAAAAAGTAGAAATGCCACCCTGTGAAGACATCTTAAGCGCTTCTCCAGCTCCACTGCTGTTGCTTGCGACTGTGCGCACTCGAACGTATGAGCTGCGGCGCACACCCAGTCTACCGCGCCAACCGCCAATCCCACACATAGCCTACATTCATGGCATGCATGAATGCCATGGATGAACGAAGGAAGAGCATCGTGTGGGGCAATTTTACAACTGTAAATGAAAACATCGCGAACTGCGATGTATGTAGGAAGGTTGTTCGCTACTGTGGCAATACAACCAATTTGTTTTAACATATGAAAACCCACAAGAAACAGAATTCTGAGCTGCAAAAGAAGGGAAATGCCCCAGACTACAGGTGCTGGTCATAAAATTAGAAATCAAAAAGTTGATTTATTTCAGTAATCCCATTCAAAAAGTGAAACTTGTATAATGTATACATTCATTCCACACAGACTGATATATTTCAAGTGTTTATTTCTTTTAATTTTGATGATTATAACTGAAACTAATGAAAACCCCAAATTCAGTATCTCAGAAAATTAGAATATTACTTAAGACCAATACAAAAACAGGATTTTTAGAAATGTTGGCCAACTGAAAAGTATGAACATGAAAAGTATGAGCATGTAAAGCACTCAATACTTAGTTGGGGCTCCTTTTGCCTGAAGTACTGCAGCAATGCGGCGTGGCATGGAGTCAATCAGTCTGTGGCACTGCTCAGGTGTTATGAGAGCCCAGGTTGCTCTGATAGTGGCCTTCAGCTCTTCTGCATTGTTGGGTCTGGCGTATCACATCTTCCTCTTCACAATACCTCATAGATTTCCTATAGGGTTAAGGTCAGGCGAGTTTGCTGGCCAATTAAGAACAGGGATACCATGGTCCTTAAACCAGGTACTGGTAGCTTTGGCACTGTGTGCAGGTGCCAAGTCCTGTTGGAAAATGAAATCTGCATTTCCATAAAGTTGGTCAGCAGCAGGAAGCATGAAGTGCTTTAAAACTTCCTGGTAGACGGCTGCGTTGACCTTGGA